>JAUBOD010000292.1:316678-336331 GCA_032353885.1 Nothura maculosa
GAGGTTCTGGGGGTCTCTGTGGGGGGGGGAGAGTTGGGGGAGGACGAGGGGTCTGGGGGGCGGGAGGAGGTCGGGGGGCTCCGGGGGTGCCCGGGTTGTGGTTGGGCCCCGCGGAGCGGGGGAAGGAGGAGCGGGGGGTCCCGCGGGGCTCGGAGGAGGGGTCCTGGTGAGGGCCCCATGGGGCTCATTGGGGGTCCCTGCGAGGGCCCCATGGGGCTCATTGGGGGGGGATCCTAGTGAGGGTCCCATGGGGCTCATTGGGAAGGGGGGGCCCGGCGAGGGCCCCATGGGGCTCATTGGGAAGGGGGGTCCCTGCGAGGGCCCCATGGGGCTCATTGTTGGGGTCCCGGTGAGGGCCCCATGGGGCTCATTGGGGGGGGTCCTTGTGAGGCTCCCATGGGGCTCACTGGGGGGATCCCATTGAGGGCCGAGCAGGACACGGGCACCAAGGGGCCCTCGCGCCCTGTAGCAGGGGTGGTGCCGGGTGCGCAGGGGGCATCAGTCCCAGCGCCGCTCTCGGGGTGTGGAAGGGAGCGAGGGGCTCGGGACCCGCGCGCTGCCACCGGCATGGCAGGGAAAGGAGGGAAGAGCTGCAGCGGGAGCTGCCGGAGGGCGCTCAGGGAGCTGCCTGGGAGGCCTCGGGAATTGCGGTCCATGGATTTGTATCCGGAGGGGCAGGGAGCGCGTCTTCCATCTTACCGAGGCGGAGAGAGGTAAAGAGAGTCCTGCAGAGAAAGAGAGGAGAAAATCTCCTCCTTGCACCTAAATAGAAGTGATCGGACCAGAAACTGGTGAGGGGCCAAACTCCCCTTTTTTAGGAGCCACGGAAGGGCAGGATCCGCAAGGAGGTTCCGTTGGCACATCTGGTACCTGAGGATGGCAGCCGGGTTCCTCAACAGGTTTCCTTGGCACGGCTGGAAGAGATAAATGGGATCAGTTCTAGGAATTCCCTCTGTAGTGGCTGGTTGCGCTTGGGTGTGACCTTAATAATAACTGGGTAGTGGTGGGAGCCTGTTCTGCTCTAGGATACGATGCTCCCAAGCGGGGCAGAAAAGTTATTGGGGCTTTTGAAGGGAATTGTAGTGGGTTTGTTGGTTTGCTTGGGAAAAACGGGCAGCTCCGGGTTTGTTTGGAGCTGCGGGCTCGTTGGAAAACTGACCCGGACAAAAGCAATCCTGGTGGTTATTACCAGCAGAAAAGCTGCCTTGTGGTAGACCACAGCAGGAGTAACGTGATACTTAGTCCGAGCCTGGAAGTAAAGCCGAGGTCTTGCAGGTAATTGGTTTCCTTCACAGGCTGCTTTTCCTGGATCAGCTGCACAATCAAACGAGCTCATAACCGTGAGCTCCCTAATCGTAGAGCATGAGCATTGTTTAATCTGTCCTGATTGCAGCCAGGACGGGCCCCAAGGAGCCGGATCGTGCCCCAAGGAGCCGGATCGATGCATTCAAACAGCGCCCATTGTCTGCAGGGGCTTCTGTGCCATCTGTAGCTGCAGCCCCGATGGAAACGGCTCTTTTGTGCGGGAAGGAGCGCTGCGCGTTGGAGCGATTTGCAAAGGAGACACGTTTCTCCCCTCGAATCCCTGCAGATAGTTTTTAAGCAATATTACTTAGGGTGATTAATGCTTTTTGGCATCGGAAGTTGTCTTAGGAAGGCATGGTTCCTCTCGGAAGGGAAAGGCTGGATTGTCCAGGCTAAGCCTGGCTAGGCGGGCGCCTGGGCTCAGGGTCGCTCCCTGCTCCTTGGGCTTCCCCCGTGCCCGCCCAACTCCTGCCTTCCTGCCCCGTTTCCTGATGTGCAAAATGGAGACCAATGCGCTCGGAAAGACCGGAGCGGCTCCGCGCGGGAAGGAGGCTCCGTTCCCAAGGCCGGGACACCGCAGCGTGCCGGGAACGCCCGGCGCTTCGACGGCCGCTGAGCACGGAGCCGCGCTTCCCGGAGCAGCGTCGCGGAGCCGGCCGCGGGAATCGCGGCTCTTCCCGCCCGGAGCCGCCAGGGAATGCCGAGCCCCGCGCTGGCCATGCGCCAGAGCCCGTGGCCGGGAGAAGCTCCGGGTTTGTGCAAGCCCCGGAATAGCCGCTCGGCAGCGGCTGGCGGGAAGTTTCCTGTGACGTGTTTGGGAGGAGGAGGTGAAGAGGGAACTCGAGCTGTCACTTAAACGTGTCCGGGTCCCGCTCCAGCCCCGCGGACCGGCTCGCCTTTGGGAAACACGTCGCTCTGTGCGCCGCCGGGATGCGGGAAGGGCGGCGGGAGGGTGGGAATCCCGCCGTGTGGGACATGGGAAGGGTCTGCAGGAGGGTGACCCCGAATGCCGGTGGCCGAACGAGCGGAGCAGCGGTTTGTGATTGAGGGATCGTTGCACGAGGAGGTGGAGCAAGACAGGGGAAAACAGGTTGCATCAAATGCTCTTGCTCCATAACGCACATAGCAGAGTTCTGATGGGGTCTGAGATCCCAAAGATAACATGGATTGAAAAAGCTGCATCTCTCCGGTCCTTCCTGACGGATGGAGCTCCGGGGTGGCTGCTCCGGTATCAGTTTCTCCATCTGCACAAGGAATCAAAGGAATCGAGAAATGAGGAGCTCGTGGTTGAACTTTGAAGTGCAGAGCGCTCTCTAATTGCTCGAGTATCATTTAAATTGGTTAATCTGCTTAGCCACGGAGCAGGAATCCCCCATATCCATGGAATCCTGAGCATATAGTGAAAGCAGGAATTCCCAAGCTGCGGAGCTGGTGGGTTTGGGCATCTTGTGTCTGGTGCTTCCTTGGCCTGTTGCCCAAGGGAGGCACCGTTCTCCTTTACGGGTTCTGTAGCAAAACATAGAAGAAATTAAAATGGGAAGGGCACAAAACGAGAGGAAAATGTAAACAGACTTAATTCCTGCTGTGTGGTCTGCCCGTGGCAGTAATCAGGGAGAACCAGGAAAGAGGTTCCAAGGTTCCTGGTTCCAAGAGGGCCGTGTGTGTCCATGTAGCGTTGATTTATCCCGTGCTTAGCAGCTTGTGCATTGAGGATAAATCTCTGAAGCTTTCGCAGGGCGCGGGGTTCACGGGGCCGGGCTTTGTCCTGGGCACCCGCGGGAAGCGCCGGGCCCTGCAGCAGGGATGGGATTTGTCCTGGGCCACCCTGTCCTGTCCCCAGTGTCCCCTCGGGCCGTGTCCGTCCTGGAGAAGGAGCCACTTCTATCCGCCCTCCTCTGCCCACAGGCCCCTGTTTCAGCAGCACAGGCAGCTCTTGTGCCACACGGTTCTCCTTGAAACGCCGCTTGGGAAAGGGAAAATTCCTTGCGAGGGTCTGAAGTTTCTTTCCAAGGTTTCTTTCCCCGTCTGCAGCCAAGCGCCGAGCTGGGAACGCTGCGCATCGTTAGCGCGCTGCCTAATTGCGCTGATTGCGCCTTGTCTCGGCCGCTGCTCCGCGCCGCTCCTCCAATGCCTGCGGAGCCGCCGGCCGAGCGGACAGGCAGCTGGATGTGCTCGGACACCAGATTTGCTTGGAAAGGCTCAATAGGATCATACGGGTTAATTTTCAATGCGTGTGTTTTTGCGGGATGGGAGTTTCTAAGGTGAAGTCTGATTAATCCTGGACTTTGTTTTCCAGGGCACAGAGCCCTTTTCTTGGGAATGTGCTGCAGGCTCCGCTGAGGCTCCCTTCGTTTCTTCCTCTTCCTTCACTTGATCTCCCCAGTGCTTTGGGATGAGGTTTTCCTAAACGCCTGAGTGGGGTGACCTTAAAAGGGAAAAAGAAAAAGGGCACGCGGTTAATGTTGAGACACAAACCAGGAAATTTACACTGTGCTCCTAATTCATGACATTTTTTTGATTGGTTATAGCAGATAAAGCTGCAGTAAACGGTGGTGTTTCTGCAGAACTAAAAGCACTCCTGAATTTGCAGGTAGAGCTGTTGGCTTGTGGGTGAGTGGAATTTGAAGACGCTGTAAAAGCTGCGGAAGCTCCAGGTTTATTGTCTCGCTATAGAAAGAGCCCAAGCAACAAGACCCCCCCACGAGGCTCCCTTGGGGTGTTTCTCCAGTGCACACGGATGCAGCGGTGGCCAAGGCGGAGGTTTGGGCTTTGGATGGTAGGGGGGACATTGGTGCCACCGGAGGGGCAGCCCTCTGGGATGGACCCTGTGCCCCTCTGCTCCAAAGCCCTTTTGCAACGTAGCCCCTCCAGGAAAAACATCTATTTTTAAACGCTCAGAACAGTTGGGTGGTTTTGGAGCCCCGAAGGCTTTGGCCCTTTCTGCCTCCTGCTCTTGCGGTTCCGACCTTGTGCGTTTTGGTGCTTTCGGGGTTTAACCCTTTGCCGGCTCCCGCTCGGTTTGCAGGCTGCAAGGAAGCCCTTCCCGAGCTCCAGATGTGCCACGGACAGCGTTTGGAGCTGCCTCTATCCCTGTTGTACTCATGGTTATTCGCATTTCCTTCGGTTGCAGGGAACTTCTCGCTGCTGGCAGCCCATGGGTGTTGACGTGCAATAAAGGGTGATGTTTCACAGCTTCTCCTTTCAGTTCCTCGCTGTGAATTATGGCACCGTCTCCAGACACAAACATTGTGAGTTTAACGTTGCCACTTCTCCAAGAGCATCAAAATTCAGGCGTGAGAGGCTTCGGTTTTTAAGGACAGATCCTCGCTTAAGGAAGGACAGATTTAAGGCTGAACCATATGAGCATCCTGCTTCCAATCCTGGAATCAGGCATATAGAGGTGGCCTTGGAAGTGCATCCGCTTCTGGCTCCTGTGGAATTGAGCAGGTGGCACCAGGGCGTTGGAGCAAGTCGCTCCAGGGAATGTGTCCCTAGGGATCCAAGGGAGTCGGCATCGCTTTTCCAGGAGCCTGGCTCCCGTCCTTCATCCCTGTTGCCTTGGGAGGCTGGCACCGCTGCTGATCCCATCATTCCAGCTGCTGTCGTCATTCCAGCTGCTGCATCTCCTATGGAGTTAGGCTCTTCAGCTTGACCTATGGGCTTCCCCTTGCCGGGCTCTGACCTCTCAACCCTGGGACAAAAGCAGTGCTAATCAGATAAGATAGGAGTGTTTTGTCAAGGGCTTCTGACTAGTAAATAAAGTGGAACAGCTTCCTGGTACTGGGTGTGTTCTGCGAGCTGCGGTTTAGATAAGTATTGAGCAAGGGTTATTCTGTGCAGGAAGGTTTTGGTTTTGAAAAGCAAGCAAGGTTTGGAGGAGTATGTTAAAATAAAGTAAAACGGAGGAGTTGAGAGCAGGTTAATCTCATGTAAGACTTGGAATGGAGTGAAGTTTGGAGAGCAGAGTCTGGAAACCTGGGAATTGAAGTGTTGATGGTTTTTAAACTGAGTTTTTTTTCCATGTTGCACATAGAATAAGTCGAGTAGTGCAGGTTTCTTGTGCTCCTCATTCCAGAGGAATGGAAGTTTCCAGATCCTGGGAGTAGCAATGAAGCAGCGCGTTAATCTGGTGACCAAGGCCACTTCCCCTTGTCTTCTGGTCGCTGCCTTCAGCAAGGAAAAGAGGATTGCAGGTAGGGAGGAATTCGATGCCGATCAGGAAAGTGATTCAAGGTAGGGAAAAGGGATTCCTGTTGGTGCAGGAGCCGGGCACTACTAGTCCCCAAGCTGAGGATCAAAACGTTATCTGGGAATGTTGCTCGGGGAACACGTCGGTAGCTTTATCCCCCAGTTCCCCTGCAGCCCTGCATGAAGTTTGGCTTCTAGAGCTCCCCTGTCCATCCCAGACCTGCCCTTTAGGTCTCACCGCATGGGCTCTGCTCCTGTGAATGAATCCGACCCCTCTTGGAGCTGGAATGTTCACCATGGCTGGAAGGAAGCTCCAGGAAATGTGGCCGCGGAAAAAGCTGCTAGGGAAAAGGCGGATTTCTGTATTCCATTTTGGTGAGTCCGCAGTCCATTCTGCCCGTGTTAAAGCGTAAATCCTGCCCCGCATCCCGAAGGAACTTGCTGTGAATATCCTTCTGGGAAAAGGGGAAAAAAAACCATTTTCTGTTGATTTACACTGCAGAGGTGCTATGCCAAAAGCATTTGCCAGCGCTCAGCTCTGCGGCGTTACGCTCCTTTGTAGCAGCTAGTTGAGGTTAGAGAATGTTCCTTAATGACATCTATTACCGCACGTGCTAATTAGCCGGGACACTTTGTGAAGACACGGACAGAATGGGAATCTAGGCCGGATTTCAAGCCGAGGACACAGCTGAAAGGAGGGTTGTGCGTTCGCTGGCTCCGCCGTAGCCGGCGGCAGCGGCTCCGCTGCAGCTGGCGCCGCTCGGCTGCCAGCGCCCGGGCCCGGGACACGCCGCCTTTGGAAGCGCCGCGCACGGATCCAGAGCACTAATTACCTCCTAGCAGCCCCGCGGGGCACGAGCCGTTCCGCTCGGGAAGCACAAGGAGGGAATGGCTCCAGAACAGCGGGGGAATGGGGGCGTGCGAGCTGCAGCTGGCGGCCGCTCGCCCGGAATGCCAAGTAGGGATTCCTGGCGCCGGCCCCATTCCCGTCCGGGATGGACGGGCCCTCCCGCTGCTCCCGCAGCCCCTCGTGTCCCACGGCTGCTTTGGGGGCTGCCGAAGGCGCGTGGGGGGCTGGAGCTGGAGGGGAGCAACGGGGAGGGCTGCGCCTACGCCGCCAGTCAACATGGGGCTTAAAAAAGCAGCTCCTGACTGATCAGAAAATGCCTTTTCTCATTAATTAAACAGTTAACATCCTCTGCGTTATTATCCCACCTTCAGCTTTTCTTTCTAGGGATCTGGGTTGACACCTACCAGAGGTGCAAAGCGGTGATTAACTCTTGCGTTTCTTTGGAGTTCTAGAGGGGAAAAAATGTTTTCTATCAGCGCAGGTGAATCAAAAAGTGTGAAAAACGCTATTCTGGTGAAAAACGCTATTCTGGAAGTGCTTCTCACCTTGGCTCTGTTGCTCCTTGGCCGCATTGGCGAGGCCAAAGCTCCAGACAGCAGCAGTGCCGGGTGCGTTGGTTCCGTCACCGGAGCACGAATCAATCCCACCTGCGGAGCAGCCTTCCTGGAATAGCAGAGGGCTGCGAGGCGTCGGAGCAGCGGGATGGTGCCGCTCCGAGCGCCGCTTCCCGCACCCGGGAGCGCCGGGACACCGCGGTACTCGCACAACCGCTTCCTATTCCCGCCTGGAAATAACAGCCTGTAGGGATAACACTGTGCACGCTGTGATTCCGTAGGTGAAATGGGATCCGTCTGCGGGAAAAACTTTGGTTTACCCTTGTGAGAAACGTGCCCTGACCAAATCCACAGGGAAATGTGTTTGCCGTACATTGGACCAGGATGGCCAGGAAAAGACGCAGGGAAAACCGATGGAGAGGCAGGAAAGGTTGTGCCAGGCTCAACAGGCTAATTGCCTGCAGGGGAGGAAGCTCGTTAGGAGATGGGGGTGGGACTGGGCACAAGGGCTGCCATGGGGAAGGCACCAAGTCCAGCGTCTTCCCGGACTCCTGACCATGCAAGTCCTGGATTCCGGACCATGCACACGAGGAGCATCCGCTTCCAGGTTCTTCCTTGGACACAAGTTTGTTGCTCCGGTTACTGCTTCCAAGGAGCCAAGGGCTCCCAAGTGCAGTTGCTTTTCTTGTCAGGACTTCCTGAATTTGCTTTTTCCGTGTGTTTCCCGGCTTCTCCTCCCTTCGGTAATGTCATCCTTGAAGCTCTTGCCCACTGCAGAGTCAAGCCTGCTTGTTTTCCTGCATACGCTGCTGCCGTATGTTGTAATTCCAGGTTGAAATTCCTACCTGGACTGATAGGATGCTTGAGCACAAGGTAGATGGAGGGTGCTGGATTTGGATTCCCAGCAGAGGGACCTGCTTGGGATCCATTCATAAGTTACCGAATGGAAGCTAAAGCCTCGGGCAGAGGACACGGCATCTGATCCCACCTGCAACACGAGCGTTTCAGCAGCGCAAGGAGCCTGGAGAATCCCAACGGAGTCGGTGGAGGGAGCTCAGAGCTCGGAGGTCGACTGGCCCTGCCGCCGGGAACGGCCCATTCCGCTCCATGCCCATGGAGCAGCCCCTGGGATCCGCTGATCCGCCGGCTCTGGCACAGCGGATTTCGGGAGCTTCCCGAGCCTCCGATCGGGGTTTTCAGGAGGGCCAACATGTCGATACTGAAGCAGTTGAGATTCCCCAACTCCAGATCAGTTGGGAAGGAACTACTGCTGCTTAAGGAGCTTTTGATAGAAGATACTAAAAAGGGGCAAAGTGTTTTTCTAAACACTTTCTAAATATGTATTAAAACCCTATTTTGGTGAAGCTTTCAAGCACAGCATAAAATCTGAGGGGTTTTGCTATAAATAAGGCCTTGGAGAATAAGTAGCAGTCAACAGTTCTGTTAAGCCCAATGAACGTTTTGTTGTGCCTCTAGTAATCCCAAATAGTTCCTTTTTTTGGCAATATTTGAGAGCCTGAAACTGCAGGGACGATTAAAACGCGTTAGGAAGCGTCGCCGTCTTGTCACGCAAAGGGCCCGGGGTCCCGAGCTGCAGGAAGCTGCTCGCTCTGTTTGTACCTCTTTTGACCTCAAATCTAGAGCCTTTTCCTTGCATTCTGCCTCTTCTACCTGGTTCCAGGGACTTAAACCCTTTGGACTGCACCGACGAGCCGTGGTTGTGGCACACGAGCCTGGCGCTTGTCTGTAAGAGCAGCCCTAAAATGCACCAATTTGCTGAAATGCCCCCATTTCTGTGCTACAGCCAGCGGCCTTGCTTGCCTCTCACCACCAAATAAATGACTCGAATTCTCCTTTCCAGTGTTTCCTGAGAAGCTGTCCCCTCTGCAGGGGAAACGGGGAGAGCCGTAACAGGAACCAGCAGCCCCCGCGCGCTTCCTGCCGCCTCGGACGCAGCGCCGCGCTCGGGTAGCGCGAGGTGACTTTTATCCCGGCTTTTCCTTTGCTGTTAATGATTAGACATTCAACAGTCCCCTGTGGAAACGGGCCCTGCGGAGCTGTCGGCTCCCGCTTGCCATGAAAGCAGCCGGAGCGGCGGGAGCTTCTGCTCCGTGGCCTCCTGCAGCACCAGCCTTCGCTCCCAGGGCCTGTTTTTATCTCAATCTAAAAGCAAGCGGAGCTCGCAGCAAGCTCCTCTCTGCAGTCATGTTCGTATTGTGTATTCCCTTTGTGCTTTCCTCCGTGGAATGTCCCAGCTTGGATCAGGTCTTCTCTTAACCCTAGGGAGGGTTTCATCCACTGCCGTGGCCCTGGAATGGTCTCGGGAACCCTGTTTCCATGTGGGATTTCGGTGCTGGAAGAGCTGAAGCTGCCGCCTGGCCATTGAGCGCTCGACCTGGGCAGCTCTGGACACACTGGGTGTGAGCAGGAGGGTAAATCCTGGTGGCGCTGGGCTCCATGGCAAAACTCGCCTGCTCTTAGTGGGGCCAGGCTTATATCAGACGGGTTTCAGATGCACCAAACATTGTGGAGCTCCCTGAGCAAAGACTCACTAGTCACAGAGCTGTCACCGGGCCCGGGCACCTCCTGTGCCCTCCTGCAAGGTCTGGTTTCTGCTCTCTAGGGTGTGAGGACTCAGTTCTGGGCTCCTCGGTATAAGAGGGACATGGAGCTCCTAGAGAGGGTCCAGCAGAGAGCAACTAAATGATGAAGGGTCGGGAACATCTCTTGTATGAGGAGAGAGTGAGTTGGGCCTGTTCAGCTTGCAGAAGGCTGAGAGGGATCTGATTAACGTGTGTAAGTTCATGAAGGGAGAATGCAGGGAAGAAGGGGCCAAGCTCTTCCCAGTGGTGGACAAGGGGCAATGGGTGTAAGTGGAAACCCATGAGGTTCCATCTCCATGTGAGGAGGAACTTCTGCACTGTGAGGGTGCCCGAGCCCTGGCACAGGCTGCCCAGGGAGGTTGTGGAGTCTCCTTCTCTGGAGGTCTCCAAACCCACCTGGATGCCGCCCTGAGCCCCGTGCCCTGGGTGTCCCTGCTGGAGCAGGAAGGTTGGGCTGGATGAGCCTTAGAGGTCCCTTCCAACCTCAACCATCCTGGGATTCCATTGTGTGCAGGGCTGCGTGTCGCAGTGTGTGGCACCCATGGCCATGGTGGGCACACGGGCACCGTGCACAGCCCCGCGTCCTGCTGCTTTCCCAGGCTCCTGGGTCCTTCCCTGTAAATCCAAACCCACCGTTTCCTTGGTCATCCTGCAGCTCGTTTATGAGACATAGCCCAACTTCTCATCCTCCTTTGCGGATTTTTCTCCTCTCTCCCTTGACAAAGGGATCGAATGCGGCAATTTTCCGAACCTAAATAATGATCCTGAGTGACTGTGTTGCTAACCCCCCTTTAGCTTGTACTTAATTTAAGCGTGTGGGTTTTTTAATTTGATCATTGTGCTGAGGAACAAAAATCCTGCAGAGCAGCCTTCCCCTTTAGTTAAATTTGTCGTTGTCACTCCTGTTCTTTGACTTGCAGGAGTTCTGCAGGCTATTTTTCTCCGGTTCCTTTTGTTGGAGCTTCTATATTGCAGCCGTACATCTTTGCAGAAACACAATGCGTGTGTGTGACGCCTTCCTTGCCTCGGTGGCATCGTTGTTGTCAGCTTATGACAAATACTGTGTGATTGATGGCTGACTAAGCACTCCGAGCGCTTCTTCCCCTTTGTGCACCCTGTGGAAGGGCATTTTTCGTGGCAATGGAGCCCTCTGCAGCCCCAAATCCGAATTACACTGGGTGCAGCCTGGCCCTCCAGCTCCGCGCCGGTTCCGGCTTTGAATGCATCTGCAATAGCCCCCTCTAACTTGGGTTCAAAAGAGGAGAAAATAGCGCCTGTCACCACCCTGTTGTCAATGTGAAGAGGGTCTTTGTACCCATATTGCTCGTTTCCTCATTAAAAGAGTGCTAGGTACATGGGAGGTGCTTCAGCTGCTCGCTTCAAAGCTCAGTGTGCAGGAGTGTTCCCTGCAGTGCCATTTTCATTGCTAAAAACTGTTTTTTTTGCTTTTTTTTTAGGGTAGCTGTCCATTTTTTGGAAGCCAGAGGAAGCACCTGCCTTTGCGCTGAGGACACCACCTTGAGCGGCCCCTAGACAGGTAGGTTTTGTGCAGCAGCACCAGAAAGTCGTCCGCAATCTCTGTCCTGCCTCGCTGGCAGTTTTTGGAGTCTTCTCCTCGACTCCCTAAAGCAGGAGCCTCTCGTGGGGTGAGTACCTGAGTGCACGAGCAGCGTGCGCAGGCACCGGGGCGATTGGCCCACAGCTGCACTCCCAGCTCTGCGTTCTGCTCTTTCTAGGATCGTAATTCCCAAGGAAAGATCAGGACATATGGGAAGGCTGCTCCTCGGAAAAGGGCTCCTGGTGCCCTGTGGGTCGGAATTGGCCGCTTTATTTCCTCGCCCTGTGCAGAGTTGCAGAGACTGCAGCGAGCGGTTCTGCTCGCTCTGCTCTGAGCCTCAAAGGGGCCTTTTGCAAAACCAGGGCAATATTTGAACTCCTCTGTGTCTAGAGGTGCTCTGAATCAGCCTGCTGTGCTTAGGCTGCTCCCCTAAGCAGTTGGGCGTCGTGTTTTCTAAGGCTGTGTTTCTCAGAGGGTTGATCAATAAATAATGACCGAACTTCAGACATCTTAGCTGTAAAAACTGGAACTTTCAAATAAGAGCAGAGAGACTCTGTGTTTCCGAGTGGTGAAGTAGGTTCTGTGGTCTTTGCAAAGGTAACTTCTTTTTAGCTCAGGCTTAGCTCAGACAAATGGAGGCTACTCCTATTTCCTTGCTGGAGAGGTGAAATATGGAAGTCCATGTTTGTGATTTAGATGCTCAAGTGCCTTTTGATTTCAGTAGGATGTGAGGTGTCTAAAATTACCCCAAATCACACAGAAAACCCCTTTTCCCATGTTGCTGTCACCTGTAATTCAGATTTTTCCCCCAAATTCCTTTCTTGATGACAATCTTTAACACAACAGAGTATCCCCAGTCTTTTGGATGTTATTGTATACCCCATGATAGGCATAATTGGGCCATGAATTTTCCGTCTTGGAATTCCAGGTGAGATTTAAGTTTTCATGGGGTTGTCTAAAGGTACCTGCAAGGTTATTAATTTACTAATTAAAAGGGACCTACCTTGGAAGCAGCTCTCGCAGCAGACGCGTGTGCTTCCTTCTTCAGGGCCACGTAGCAGCAGGGAGCTTTAGCACAGTTGCTCATTGTCCCTTGCACAGATGTTATTTTTCATGCCTGTAGTGCGTTGGTCTCCATAGCCCTTTCCCAAGACTGGCTTTGGGATCCTGAGTAAAGCCTCCGAGAGAGGGCAGTGCATCCCCAAGGACGGCCCGCGCGAGCCCATCCCGCAAGCAGCAGGATCCTCCAGCAAGTTGAGTAATTGCAGCTCCCTGAACCAATTTGGAGTGAGTAATTGACTGGCAGCCTCGTTAACAAATGCACCGGGAGCTGCGTGTCACCATGTGACCGTCTGTCCTTTCCCCGCGTGGTGGCAGGGCTGGGGCAGCGCTTCCTCCCGCCTCACTTTCCTCGGATCATCCTCCATCGGCGCTTCCCTTGCGTCATTTTGCCCTACTTTTTGCACTTGGCCTCCCCTCCGCGCGAGGAGGGATGTCCAGGAGTTGGTGCCGTGACTCAGAGTGAATCGGAGAGCTAATTTAAAACATAAGGAAATTGGGAGAAAAACAACAACAAAGGAAAACCGATGCAGACTTCTCCATTTCCGTATTGTGCTAGGACTCCAAACGGGAAACGTCTGTGCCAGGCTCTGCCTCAAAAGCAGATCTGGTTGCTCACCAATGAGGCAACGTTTCTTTTGGAGTGGGTTCATGCCCTGCCCTGTCTGCTCTGGGCTTTTTAGCAGGTTTCTGAGGTCACATTTAGGAATAAATTGTCACACAGTTTGGTTTCTGTTGTCAGGACCTGCTTGTGAACACTGTGGTTGTTGGCTCTGCGGTTTGTTGCTGCTCCAGAACATGCCCAGCAGCTCCCTGCTCTTATTTATGAAGCAGTTTTTAAAGTTATAGAAAGACACCTTTGCTGGTGACTTATCTTTGCAGAAAAGATGCTGCCCTGGCCTAGTAATCAGCAATATATTGAGAGCACTCTGTTTTCCCTGGATTCATTAAGGCATTTATTTCATTTTCTTGCTAATTGACTAGATAAAGTGCCTCGAGAAGATAGGGCACTTGTATAATCTAAAAGCACATTGAAATAACCTCAGAAGTTACTTGGGATAAAAAAACATATCCCTGGAGAAGCATAAAATGAGACGATTAACCTTGCTTCTAAATCCTTCTTCTGGAGGATATTTGTCTTCATTTCTTTTTCACTTAGTGTAATGGCAGAATAAGGTAGAGACATAGAGCAATACATAAGTTCTTTCATGTCACTGACATCCTCCCAAAAAGGAGGGTTTTTAAACATGCAGCAACTTAAGAGCTGCTTGAAATGGGAAGAGGAGCTGAAAAAATATCCCACTGCAGCAGCAAGGGAGAATCCAGTACATGGTAAATACCAGAGTGAAGCATAAATGGATTGCTGGAGTTTATAGTTCAAGTGCCTTCAGATCCATCATAAAAGTGTGCTGGTAGGGATATAGAGATGTATATTTTAGCTATAATCTTTATTACCACATTGCTTTAGCCTAATCAGAAGTGTATTGTAACTGTTTGGATTTCCTTTAAAACAGCTGGAGCAGTTTGCCAAAAATATGGTAGATTTTATTAGGAAGAGACTTTATAAATAAACATTGTTCCTTGCAGTCACCCAGTTTGTTGTTGTTATCCTCAATGAGAGCTCAAGGAGGAAAAGGTGATTTTGGGGGGAAAGCAAGTGATTTGGAAAGTCCAGACACAAACCTAGAGGATCTCCTAGCAAAAGAGGCCTGTTGCTATAGCACATTCCTGTTCCGTTAGTGTTTGTACACTTTAAAATTTGATTTTCCAAGCAGTTTTAGGAAATTGGCACCCTGCAAGTAAAGCCTTTAAAAATAGCTCTGTCCTGCAAGAAGTCCAGTTATTTCCATGGATCGGTGTCTTGAGTGTATTACAGGCTCTCTGCAGCCTTGGAAGTGCTTGACAAGATCCTGCTACGCAGAGTTGCAACCCCAAATATTTACCGAGGAATTAGTTTGCCTTTTATTATTATTCTTTTTAAGAATGAACTCTCGCGAATGGAATGCTGCTGCCCACGAGGTCGATTTGAAACTTTTTCCTCTTTTTGCTTGGAGGAAAAACAAAGCCCGGGTAGGAAGGGCCAGCTGGGAAGCAATTCCCCAGAGCAGGAATGTGCCGCTGGAGGTGACAAGCTGGTTGCTTCGGTTCTGCTGGATGATGTCCATGGGTTTCAAGGCCCGGGATGTTGATCCCTTGGGGTGTGAGGGCTGTCCTGGGAAGGCCCCTCTTTCTCTCCTCGAAACCTTCCCTTTTTAGGACTCACAAGCGGTTCCAGCACGGGCTGCCAGGACAGACTCCCAACAGCTTTGCAATTCCTTAGCAAAAACCCTGGGCCGCAGGCTGGAAAGCGGCAGGATTTCTGCGGTCAGGGAAAAGGAATCTGCCCGTTCCTTGGAGGAATTAATGGGAAAAAGTTAAACTTGACAAATTATCCCCATACCATGGACGTCTTGTGCTCTTTGTCCAGATGCAAATGTTCAATAACAGTTTTTCTATTTATAGGTGTGCATTTTTAGAGACATGACAAAGTCTCCCTCAGGAGGAACAGCTTTTGTCTGCTGTTAGAGCAAAGCAGCACAACTAAAACCAAGCTCTTTATCCCATTACGACGATGCAGTTTCAAGGTCCTGCACTTTGGCTCTCAGGTTTTTTCTCCCTTTAAGGCGGTTGTTGGCTGAATTTGGGGACGCTGCCGGGTCTGTGACCTGTCCCATGAGGATGGACGCGGTGCCTCGTGGCTGTCCCGGGTCCTGGCAGTGCTGGATGAGTCATGGTCCCGTGCGGAGCCAGCTCAGCCGCTGCTCCCTAGGCCCCGCTCAGCAGGGCCTGCTCCATGCGGCCTATGGAGCAGCACGCAGCAGTTCCCGGGATTCCTGATTAGGGATCCCTCAGGCATCTCCTGCTGCTTGACAGCTGCGTTTTCCATGACTGTTCCCCGTTGCATAACGGGGTGAATGAGCGCAGTGCGGCCCTGGGATCCACATCCCGGCCTGCGGGTAACGACCCAGGCCTCAAGAGTGAAGGGGTAGAGGTGGCTCCTCCACCACCAGTCACATCCTCAGCGCTTCCCTCCACTCTTTTTTCCCCTAAAATACATATAAAGGCAACAGGGCTGCTATCTTATTTCCCATATGATGCCGTGTCTTTGATTTTTACGCTTCGTAACGTTTTCAAATACCCTTTAAGAATCCTGAGGCATAATCAAGCTGAGCCTATGTCTTGTCAGTACTTGCCTGTTATCTCCAGGCTTTTTGCTCTGTGCTGTATCCCAGGCTCTGGCCTCCAACGTTTGAAGCAATTGGAAAAGGAGGGCTCCGAATCCCTGGAATTGCTGGAAGCGGCCTCCAATTGCTGCTTCCAGCAATTCCAGAGATTCGGAGCCCTCCTTGTTGCCCTGGCCCTCGCCCAGCGGCTCCTCGTGCTCATGGCGACGCTCAAGGCGCTGCCCTGTGAACGAGGCCCAGGTCACAGGGCCAGATATCAACAAGGATTTTCCCCCAACCCACCGGTCTGACAGCTCCTTGTGATGAAACTTGGGCCTAACAAGAACAGCAGAGCCCTTCTGAGCCTTAAGCTGGACCTTGGGGTCCTTCGCCCAGGCTTTGTTGCCAGCAGGGCCTACTGCGCAATGGCCCTTGAAGGAAACATCAGTGTGTGTATGGGGCGTGTGGGAAGCAGATGAAATTCTGGGTCTGTTTTGAAGGGGTCCCACTGAAAGATGGATTTTAGTGGTGCCCCCTGCGGGGCCGGCTCCTCTCAGCAACGTGCCCAGTTTTCCCTGCAAACAGGGACATCCCAGCCCTGTGTTGGGATGGCTCGTTTCTGCAGCAAGCCAAAGCTGGCCTGCGTCCCCCATGTCTCAGCAAGGAAAGCTGTTGTTTTTTCCCTTGCAGACTGTTCCTGTATTAACTTCCAGCTCCAACCTCCATTCAGGAGAGGGGCCGGGGTCACCGTGGCCTGGTTGGGGCTCCCATTGCCCCAAAGGGGCAAAGAGGGGAGCTGGCAAACTCATCCCCTTCCCCAAGCACATGGACCTTGCAGGGCTGAGCTCTTTGCTGTTTAAATCTGTTTGCAGTTTAGAAGCTGGGATTATTTTTTTCATGCTGTAAAACCACAAAGCGGGAAAACTTGGGAGGCCCTGGAGCAGGGATCGCAGCTGGGCTCTAGGGTGGCCTCTGATTGAAGGGGACGAGTTCCCCTTTTGCAAAGAGGAGCAGGAAGCAGCAGGGTTTGGGGACGTAATATCCATTCCTTTCCCTTCTAAAAGGCCCTTCATCCTACAGGGAAGTGGCTGAGTAGCCTGTTTACTTATTGATAACTGAACTTCCCGCAAAGCACCCATTTCCCTCACCTGCTTTATTTGGGGAAGAGCCTGCCCTTGGCTTGACGGGATCCGCGGGCCCTTCTGGACTTTGCTGCTGCGTTTCAGACCCCGGCCAGGGCGCCCGCTCCGAAAGGTGAGCGTGTGGATAATCCCATGGGAAAATGCACCTGGACACAGGGCATGCGAGGAAGATACTTGGGGGAGATCCTGGCTTGGCGTGTGGCTTGTTCTCCTGTGCTCGTCCTCCTTTTATACACTCGGTGCTTCAGGTGCACGTGCGGTTTCAGACCTGGCTTCTGGTGTTTACCTCTCTCCTCTATGTGCAGAATACTCCTGTAATCTAAGAGGTTTCAGCTTAATTTCCCACCATCTCGTGCAAGTTCTTAGAACCTTTTGTGCTTCCAAAGGCGACGTAAAACTATTAGAATTTGTGTGAAACTGTAAAACTTCATGTTCTAACTCATTATGAATGTAAGCAAGCAAGCAAATGGAAAGTGTTGTCTAGAACCTGTATGTGCCTGGGTATTTGCACTGCCAATTGAGTCTTTTTTCCTATTTGAGGGGAGGGGATGTGATTAAATTTTGATTAAAAATGACCATTCTGACTAGGGGACTTTGCCTTTCATTTGTTGAAATCTGGAGGCAGGTGGAGGCCAAAGGAGCAAAGCAAATGGTGGCCTGAACCCCAGCAGACAGTAAGTGGCTGTAGAAAAACAACCAGAAAACCTTGTTTGTCCTCAGACAGCGAGTGAGGAAAACAAGGCGAGCTGGATTTCGCCTCCCATGAATTCTTGGAATTAATCCACAGCACTTGCTCACCACAGCTTTGACTTCAGCGTGGTAAACCGGGCTGACCGGAGGAAGGTTGAGCAACGCTTTACTGGTAAGCAGGAAGACCCAGCCCAAGGAGGGCCATAAAATGGTACAACGAGGGAGCATCAAGATATGAAGTAACTAATTATGGCCTCAAGCTTCCCCTTAGTGTTCTTACAACTCATTTGTAGGCTCACAATACTTCTAATTCTTGGTATTTGAAGGCTGTGCTTAGCAGAGAACTCTCCAGTGGCTTCTTATGCTAGAAATGTAGGTTTTTTTCTCCCCACCTATAACACTAAGGTGCAGATTCCTCCCCCTTTCCCTCCTGGAGGGCTTAAGCTCAGCATCTGTTGACTGTAGTGTCCTAGCTAGATTGCAGCAAAATCTAGGGCAGAATATTTAAGTGAACTCTGATCCAGTGGTTGAAACATCAGTTATCTCCAGTTTCAGAGGCTGCAAATTCAGATCCAGTGTCATAAATAAACAGCGCGGCCTCTAGGTCATGCATATTACTTACAAAACAAGTGGAAGGGTCTTCACGGCCAATATGTCTCTTGTATGCAACAGAATAAGGACGTGCTTAGAAACGTCATAAAATTCAAGCAAATCGATGTTGTTTTCAGAATGTACCCAGGACATCGTGTACTTTGGTATAGAAAATTGATAGCATTAAAAATGGACAACCAAGGTGACTGCAGGGCCTTTATCACACTGATTATTGAAGCAAATATTGCCGAAATAAAGGTAGCCAATGGAGTGAAATATATAATTCCAATTTATGGCTGCTCTAATAACGCACCATCTGTTTAATAAACTGATGATAAGTGCCCTGAATTCCAGTTTCCTTTCCAGAAGTCGCTGGTGAGCAAGAAGAACCGTCCCCTTCTGAAACTTCCCGGATTGTATCCGCATTAATTTACAACCAGCATCCATGGATAGTGCAGGTTTAGAGCTGGAAAATCCTACAGGATCTGGTGCTGGTCTCTTCTTTGCTCGACTTTGCTCTGCTTTGACTCTTGTTGGGCTGAAGCCAACAAGTGATTCCTGCCCGTGTGGAGTGGCAGGGACCATTAATTCCTAGTTAATTCCTTAATTAGGGAACGAGATCCACGGATTCCAGAGGAGACTTGTCCCTCTGAGTCAGAAGCCATATGAGGTGTGTGTGGGAGCCCTCCTCCTTGCTGAGGGAAGGATTGAACTTCATCATCCCGTTGCGTTAATTCAGTTTCCTTTTTTATCTCGCCTTGCTTGGAACATTTGTATGTACTTGCCAGCGAGTATTTCAGCAACAGGAGATGCTGCAAACAGTGGCGCTCTCATTTCATATCATAGGATTTTTACTCTCTGCTAGAATATTAAAACCTGGAAATGTCATGTCTTTTCCATGGCCTTTAAGCAGAATGGTTAGGGCAGAGGCAGCGATTTCAGCACAGAATTTAAGTACCTCGTTTGTTCCTCCTGTTTTCTCTGAACTTTGGCATCACCTTGCACAGGAACTGCTCCTTTCTGCAAGTGTGGGACAAGGCAAAAGTAGCCTTTTTTCTCATGCATTCTGCTGAGGGCAGCTCTTGCAAATCCCCTCCTATTCCATTGAAACTATTAAATCATCCATTCCAGCCTTCCCTGTACAAACAATCAGCACTGGCACATCTGGTAGTGCTGACTAACAAATCTGCGATTCGGAATCTCTAATTAATGAAGCTACGCAGTGATTAAAGCCTCATGACTTTTCTATAGAAGAAATAAGTTAAATATCAGCTGTACTCATTTAAATTGCCCTGGAGTTTTATATCATCTCAGAGCATAGAAAAAAATGGTGTCATTGGGACAGACAGACCAGTTTGGCCTTTCTACAGGCTTTATATTTGGGGTGAAATCCCCATATGCAGGGTTTAAATTTGGGGTGAAACCTGGATGTAACTGCAGGGGGGACCGGCCTCACTCCTCCTGCTGCACGAACAACCAAGAGGCCACGTTGGACACAGGACTTTGGGGACAAAGCAGGACCTTTTGGTCTGCCCCGACCTCCCAGCATGGGCAGCGGGTTTTCCCAGCTCATTTTCCAAGCTGTTCCCTGCTGCTTTCCCGCCACGCTGCCCCTTTTTGCTGTTCTCCGTGGGTCTGACGCCGGGTGCCGGGGTGAACACAGTAGCTGCAGACGTCGCAGCGGGACGTGGGCTGCAGCACCGCGACGGGAGCGGGGCTCTTTGCCAGCCGCCTTTGCAGTTGAGTGTCTGGCACTAACGCTTCCCATGCAGCGATCTCGATGGTCCCTTCCTTGCTGAAGTCCTGTGTTTCCTGTCACTCGTCTGGAATGCGGCAGGTAGCTGAGCAGGAGAGTCGCTTGATTTCACTAAAAGCAGCTTGTTTCAGACCTCTGTGTTTGTGGGAGCTCT
>JAUBOD010000292.1:391725-403195 GCA_032353885.1 Nothura maculosa
AACAGGCTGCCCAGGGAGGTTGTGGAGTCTCCTTCTCTGGAGGTCTCCAAACCCGCCTGGATGCCGCCCTGTGCCTCGTGCCCTGGGTGTCCCTGCTGGAGCGGGAAGGTTGGACTAGATGATCTCTAGAGGTCCATCCAACCTTGAACATTCTGGGATTCTGTGAGTGTGGCAGGACGGAGTGGCTCAGGTAAGTGTGACAGGACAGAGTGGCCCAGGTAAGTGTGACAGGACGGAGTGGCCCAGGTAGGTGTGACAGGATGGGGTGGCAGTGACACGGGTGGCCACTGACATCACCTCCTGCGGCTCCAGCAGGCTCACGGGCATGTTGCCGCCGCTGAAGATCTCCCAGAGGGTGGCTCCGAAGCTCCACTTGTCGGCCGGCAGCGCCAGGCTCTGCGGGTCACTCACGCACTCGGGAGCCACCCAGGGGATGCGCTCGACGAGCACTGCGGAGAGCGGCACGAACCCGCTCAGCGCCTGGAGCGCACACGGTGCCCGGGGCGCACACGGCGCCCGCCGCTCCCCGGCACTCACTCTCCTTGGCCAAGACGGTGACGCTCACGCCGGGGTCGTTGAGCTTGATGAAAGGGGGGCTGCCACTGGCCGCGTCGCCCTCCCGCGTCAGCAGCACCTTCTTAGCAGAGACGTTGCCGTGCGTGATCTTTTTGTCCTCCTGGTGAGGGGAGGGGGAGAGAGAGGCCACGCTGGAGAGATCCCAAAGGTCAGGGATGCATGGGAACCATGGGCCATGGATGCATAGGAGGCATCGGACATGGGAGCCGTGGGATATGTGTGCTTGGAACGTGCAGGACAAGACAGTGGGATGCCACCACTGGGCACCGGCAGTGGCTCACCAGGTAGTTGAGGGCATATGCCAGCTGCTTGGCCACCTGCAGCTTCCAGCTCGTGGTCACCTTGCCCTCGCCTTGGTTCTTCTTCAGGTAGAGGTCCAGGGGCCCGTGCCGGACGTACTCCTGCACCATGATACCTGCGGGCGGCCGTGGCGGTTGGTGCGTGGGGAGCGCACGGGGACCTCGCGGTGCCGAGGGTGCCACTCACTGTCCTTGCCCAGGCTGACGCCGTGCAGCAGCACAAGGTGCTTGTGCGAGAGCTGGCTCATGATGCTGGCGGCCTCCAGGAAGGACTGGGAGGTGGGAAGGCTGCATGAGGCAAAGCGGGGGACGCCGGAGCGGGACCCGGTGGGGACGCGGCACAGGGAGTGCGCGGCCGCACCTCGGAGCAGTTGTGGTGGCTGCTGTCCATGACCTTGAGCACCACCTCGGTCTGGTAGTACTCGTCCTCCTTCTGGTCCCGCTTGACGCCCTTGTAGATGTGGGTGAAGGAGCCCTGGCCCAGGCTCTCGCCCTGCGGTGGCAGCGGGGACGTTGGGGACGGGTCCGTGCCCGCGGTGCCCGCAGTGCCCGCCTGGCTGGCGCCTCGCTCCTCCCTGTACCCGCACGAGGCTCTCGGGGCTGATCTTGTGGAACGTCATGTGGGGGAGGCCGCGGCGCGGGGCCGGGGGCGAGCCGGGCAGCCGGGGGCAGCCGCTGCGCACGATGAGCAGGTTGGAGCGCTCTGGGGCGGGAGAGCAGCAGCGTGACGTCACACGGCCCGCCGTGACGTCACACAGCCCGTTATGATGTCATACAGCCCGCCATGACATCACACAGCCCGTTATGATGTCATACAGCCCGCCGTGACGTCACACAGCCCGTTATGACGTCACACGACCTGATGTGACGTCACACAGGCTGCTCTGTGACACCACACAGCCCACTGTGGTACCTTGTGGCCTGTTCTGTGATGTCACACAGCCCACTGTGACGTCACACAGCCCAATGTCAGGTCACACAGGCTGCTCTGTGACGTCACACAACCCGCTGTGACATCACACAGGCTGCTCTGTGACATCACACAGCCCGCTGTGACATCACACAGGCTGCTCTATGACATCACACAGCCCACTGTGACGTCACAAAGGCTGCTCTATGACATCACACAGCCCGCTGTGACATCACACAGGCCGCCTGGTGGCGTCACCCAGCCCAGCGTGCGGCCGCGCAGCCCCTGCCCTCAGCCCTCGCGCCCGTCCGCGGTGCCACCTTTGGGCTGGGGCGGGCAGCAGGCGGCCAGGCGCAGGCGGGCGCCCTCGGCCTGCAGCCCGCAGCGCCCGTAGGTGCCCAGCAGCTCGCGCAGGCTGCAGAAGCGCCGCGGCACCCCGGCGAGCACGAAGCGGCTGTCCTCGTCCCGCCGGATCAGGCAGCGCTTGTAGTCCGGGCCGGAGCGGCTCTGCGGGGCCGAGCGCAGGGTGAGCGCGGGGCCGGCCCTGGTGCTGAGCGCGGCGCCGCCGGGCGCTCACCTCGGTGCACACGGTGAGCAGGTAGCTGTCGAAGTCCTGCGGGCTGCGGCGCAGCAGGTAGAGCCCCGCGCGGCTCCCCGCCGCCTTCAGCTTGCTCACGGCAAACTCGGAGCTGCGAGCGGCGGGGACGGATGGTGTCAGCGCCCATGGAAGATCCCGTGGGCCTCTCCATGGCACCGGGCCCAGCAGAGCCCTGGGGCAGCGGCACCCACCTGATGGGCCCATGGCAGCCACTCTCCAGGTCCTCCAGGAGCCGAGGAGGGGCCACCTCCTTGCAGAAGTAGTGCTGCGCATCCGCGGTCAGGCGGTAGTAGCCGTCCACGAGGGCCACGAAGGACAGGGCTTCCCGCAGCGATGGGAACTCCACCTCCTGCAGCGGGCACGGGCTGAGCACTGCCAGCCCCCCAAGACCCCCCGGCACCCGCCCGCGCACTCACCAGCACCCGGTTGTCTGTCTTGGTGAGGGTGACGACGCGGCTCTCCGCGGGGCTGCCGTCCCGGCTCGCCTGCTTGATGCTGATGTCGGCGATGTCGGGGAAGTCGCAGAAGTGCTGGCGGCTCTGGGCAGGGGACGGCGCCGCTGTCTGTGCCCCATATGCCCCCTACACCACCACCACCAGCAGCGCCCCTTGCCACCCCGGCACCTCGGCCCCGGCGCAGCTCCAGGAGACGCCGCTGCCGCCGGCCACGTGCACAGTGAGCGCGGCGGCGGGCGCGCGCGCGCGGAAGCTCTCCTCTGCCCAGCGCGCCTGCAGCCGCTCCAGGTCCAGCAGGTACTTGAGCTTGAGGAAGCGGCCGTCGGGGCGGCAGCCGCCGATGCGGCACAGCGACTTGCCGAAGTGGCGGCGGATGCGCTTGCGCGTCAGGAAGTTGTGCTGCTGGATCTGGCAGCGCAGCTGCTCGGGCAGGCACGACTTGTAGCTATGGGGCGGTTCGGGGTGTGAGTGGGTGGTGGGGCCGCGGTGGGACCCCTGCGCCGCCCCCCACGCACCTGACGCAGCTGAAGGTCTCCTGCGGGCTCTGCTGCTTCTCCTTGGCGATGCGCAGCATGTCGAGCAGCGCCAGGCTCAGGCACTCCTCCTGCGTCTGCAGGCTCAGCGCCACCTCCGTGCGCCCGCCCACGAAGTCGCTGCGGGACTGGGGAGCGAGCGGCTCAGCCGGGACCCCCTCCGGCTCCCTGCTCCCTGCTTGTCCCACCCGGAGCATGTGCGACCCTTGGTGCATGCATGAGCACATGCAACCTTCGGCACATGCATGGGAAAGTGCAATCCTTTCCATGTAGGAAAGTGCAACATGCTCCATGTAGGAGCGTGCGTGACCCTCAGTGCATGTAGGAGTACTCATGACCCTTGGTGCATGCACAAGCACGTGCAGCCTCTAGTGCATGCACAGGTAAGTGCAACCCTTGGTGCATGGAGGAGCGTCCATGACCCTTGGCACTTGCACTAGGCTGTGGAGTATCCACGATGGATCCTGCTGAGCCTGCAGCCACTGTGGCCCTGGGGCTGGCAGTGCCAAGGTTGTCCCTGCCAGGCCCCAGCCACTGGCATTGAGTCACATCCTCCCTCTGTTTTCCTGCTGATGACCAGATAAGAGCAAAGACGGCGCCATCCCTGGGCCCAGCAGCTCCCAAGCCCACGGGCAACTTCAGCTGAGCCATCATCCCATGGACACCACAGCCCCAGGGTGCGGGGGCCAGCAAGGAGAGCAGCACAGGGTGGAGTTGCACTGAGGTTAACGCATCCAACACACCCAAGAAGCCGCAAGAGCCTTTACCCGTCGGACCTGGATGTCCCGCAGCACTAGCCCCATCGGGCTCACCTGGGCAAAGAGGTAATCAATGACGGGGTAGTCCAGCACGGCGCTGGCCCGGTCATTCATCAACTGGAACCGGTGCGACTGCCCCAGCCCACACCAGTTGGGGAAGAAGAACCTGCCAGGGAGGACAGACAGGGCTCAGCTCTGCCCCGGGGAGCTGGGACGTGCACAGCCCTTATCAGCCATCGGAGAGTCCCCAGGCAGCCCCGCAGCGGTACCTGATCCGATAGACCACGACCTGGCTGTGCGAGTCGTCCACGGTAAAGACGTGGTTGGGGGGGAACCAGCACGTGAGATCCTCAGTGGCCAGGGCGAAGAGGGAGTGACAGACGGGCAGCACACCTGGGGACACAGCGAGGGACGTGGCACCGCGGCGCGGGCGGGGACACACGGATGGGTGACGTGTCCGTGTCCCCCTGCGCCCCCTTTGCCAAGGGGGGCACTGGGCGCGGGTCCCTCCGGGGCATGCTGCTCACCGCAGGCCTGCGCCGCGCGGACACAGAGCTCCTCGGCCGTGTACTCGCCGAAGGTGAAGGTGAGGACGCCGGCGCCGTCGGGGCCGCCGGCCTCGGGGCCGCCGTGGGGCGCCCGGTGGTACAGGAAGACCTGCAGCGTCCCCGTGTCCGTGGACGAGAGGCTGCACGAGCGCTCCCCGATCAGCGGCGTCTCCTCGCCCAGCGGCACCATGGCCGGCGCTGTCACAACAGCGACAGTGCTCAGCGTGTCCGTCCATCCTCCAGGGTCACAGGGAGGGGTCCGGCTGCGCCGCCAGGAAGGGACCCCCTGCTCAGAGCGCAGTGACCTGCGTGGGACCCGGAGCCGCCCCAGGCTGCAGCCCGGCCAGGGCAGGAGCCAGAGCGGGAACCAGGGCAGGAGCTGGGGCAGGAGCCAGAGTGGGAGCTAGGGCAGGAGCCAGGACAGGAGCTGGAGCAGGAGCTGGAGCAGGAGCTGGGGCAGGAGCCAGAGCAGGAGCTGGGACAGGAGCTGGGGCGGGAGCCAGAGCAGGAGCTGGGGCAGGAGCTGGAGTGGGAGCTAGGGCAGGAGCTGGGGCAGAAGCGGAGGCAGGAGCTGGGGCAGGAGTCGGAGTGGGAGCTGGGGCAGGAGCCGGAGTGGGAGCTGGGGCAGGA
Organism: Nothura maculosa; assembly: GCA_032353885.1. NCBI lineage: Eukaryota > Metazoa > Chordata > Aves > Tinamiformes > Tinamidae > Nothura > Nothura maculosa. The sequence goes on from JAUBOD010000292.1 coordinate 397,033, forward strand.
GCCAGGTCAGGAGCCAGGGCAGGAGCCGGGGCAGGAGCTGGGGCAGGAGCTGGGGCAGGAGCCGGAGTGGGAGCTGGGGCAGGAGCTGGAGTGTGAGCTGGGACAGGAGCTGGGGCGCTTGCCTTGCCCACACACCCTTCCCACGGAATCCCCCATGCCGCAGGGTGGGAAGGCGGCAGCAAAGCTGGGAACATCCTCAGGAGTGGCAGGAGCCACTTGGACTGCCCAGTGCACACACTGCAGAAGGGGAAACCAGGGCGCACGGCCCACTGCACCTGGGCACCATCCCGCTGCCCCCAGCCCTGGACATCACCACTGTGTGCCCCCTACCCACTGCTCCCAGCCCTCGCCATCGCCGCTGTGTGCCCTGTACCCACTGTCCCCAGCCCTCACTATCGCTGCTGTGTCCCCCAAACCTGATGCGTCCCCGCGGCCTCGCTGGCACCCGCGGCTCCGGCCCTGGCAGCGGCTCCCGGTGGGGCTGGGGCACTGGGGCTGCGTAGGAGGGAGATGAAGAAAGCAAAAAAACCCCCTTGGGCGACTTCCTTCCTGCCCGCGGCATCGCCGAGCGCCGGGGAACTTCCTGGCAAGGGAGGGGGGTGACGGGGCCGCGGGGCGCAGAGGGGCCGCTGAGGGTGATAAGGGACCGAGTTGGGGGGCATGGGGCGCCCGGAGCCGGTGCTGCCTCCTTGTGCCACCCCTCCTTTCCCGCAGGAAGTGCCAGGGTGGCCCCTAGCCAGAGCATCTACCCCCTGCTCAGCCCCAGCACTTGGGTGGCACTTGGCACTTGGGTCCCTGCAGCAGGAACGGGCTGCGGACAGGAACAGGGATGGGGATGGGATGAGGCCCATGGATGGGCGGCACGTGCAGTGCCGGTGCCGCATGGAGCAGCGCCCAGGCCGTGCGTTCCCACATGGATGTGTGGATGTGCAGGCCCCAGCCGTCACTGCCCGCCGCCTTCCCCGCTCCGCTCCTCTGCTTTGCTGGTTCTTGGAAGTGACGCCGGGAAGGGGGAGCAGAGCGCGCTCTGGCACGGGCCCCAATGGGCTCCCTCCACCCCCACAGGGGCCATGGGATGAGGGATGGGTCCGTCCCAGAGCTGCCCATGGTCTTCCCATGTGTGCAGGGATCAGAGAAGGAGGTCGGGAGCTGAACGGGCCTTGGATAGGGCAGGATCCGGCCAGCAACTGAGTCCCTTGGGATGCCCAGCCGGACACATCTCCCCCAGCACATGGCACCTTTCCCAGTGTCCTAAACCATCTCCAGCACCTGGAGAAGCTCCTGCCCTGCGTCCCCAAGCGGCTCCCACTGCCCCAGAGCCCCGGCCACCTCCATCCCAGCCCCACTCCCCTCCACACCAGCCCTGCCGCCGCCCGAGGCGCTCCCGCCGGAACGCGCTCCCTCCGGCACAGCTGGGGCTTGTTTTGCTTCATCCCCGCCTAAAGCCGGGTTTTGCTCGGCCGGTTTTTCCCCCCTGCTCCCTCCCCGGCAGCCGCTGTCCCCATCCCAGCGCTCTGCACGCGTGCTTGAGCCGGGCGGGATGGGGGCCCCTCTGCGCACGGGGCTGGGCCGGGCCTCGCGCGGCCCCCGCGGTGCCGGGCGGCCGGCGCTGCGTGCGGCGGCGATGCTCACCAAGGTCACCTGATAACGGCGCTCGCTCGGCCGCCGGCCCAGTCTCGCCGCCGCCGAGTGTCCGGCCGCACCGTCCGTCCGTCCCTGCGTCCATCCGCGGGGTCCGCACCGCCACGCTGGCCGCGGCGGGGAGCCCGGCGGTGCGCACCTTCGGCCTCGCCGACTACGCCGTCTTCGCGCTCATGCTGCTCGTGTCCACGGGCATCGGGCTCTTCCACGCGCTGGCGCGCGGCGGCCACAAGACCTCGGAGGATTTCTTCACGGGGGGCCGGCGCATGGCGGCGGTGCCCGTGGGGCTCTCGCTGGCCGCCAGCTTCATGTCGGCCGTGCAGGTGCTGGGGGTGCCGGCCGAGGCGCACCGCTACGGCGCCAAGTTCCTCTGCATGTGCCTGGGCCAGCTGCTCAGCTCCCTGCTCACCGCGCTGCTCTTCCTGCCCGTCTTCCACCGCCTGGGGCTCACCAGCACCTATGAGGTGGGTGCCGGGGTAGGGGGGCCCGGGTGTCCCCCACCCCTACAGAATCAAAGCCCTTCTCCTCCTCTGCGCAGTACCTGGAGCGGCGCTTCAGCCGGAGCGTGCGGCTCTGCGGCACCGCGCAGTACGTGGTGGCCACGGTGCGTAGACGGGGTGGCCGCCATTGCCGGGGGGGTCCTGGCAGGGCTGGCTCTGCCCTTGGCTCCGCACCTCGGGCTCGCGCTCGCTGTGCAAACAAGCCGCAAGGAGCCGCAGGGTGCAATGCCCTGAACCTCCTGCGCCCACAGATGCTCTACACCGGGATCGTCATCTACGCGCCCGCACTCATCCTCAACCAGGGTACGGGTGCCCGCGCGCTCCCCGCGCGCTCCTGCCCCCAGCGCTGCCCGCGCTGCGGCGGCTCATGCCTCGCACTGTCCCGCAGTGACCGGCCTGGACATCTGGGCATCGCTGCTCTCCACGGGCGCCGTCTGCACCTTCTACACCACCCTGGTGAGGCGGGCCGGGCAGCAGGGGCGCGCGCGGAGCCGGCCCGCGCTCACGGCTCCACGCTCTGCCGCAGGGCGGGATGAAGGCCGTCGTCTGGACCGACGTCTTCCAGGTCTTGGTGATGCTCGCCGGCTTCGTGGCCATCATCGTGCGGGGGGCGCTGCTGGCCGGGGGTCCCGCCAGCGTCCTGGCCGCGGCCGCTAACGGCTCCCGCCTCAACGTGCTCGAGTGAGTGGGGGTCCTGGGGGGGGGGTCTGTGCTGGTGGTGACACCGGGGCTCAGCCTGCGCCCGTGCAGCTTGGACCCCGACCCGCGGAGCCGCTACACGCTCTGGACGTTCGTGCTGGGCGGCACGCTGCTCTGGCTCTCCATGTACGGCGTGAACCAGGCGCAGGTGCAGCGCTACGTGGCCTGCCGCAGCGAGAGGGAGGCCCGCATGTGAGTGGGGGGTATCGAGGGGGGCAGTGCGCCCAGATGGACCCCATGCGGGAGCCCAATCCAGGCCCCATGGATCCCCCTGCCCCATAAGTGCTGCAGGGGCCCTCTGTCCTGTGCAGGGCCCCAGCATCCTCATCCTTATCCTGTGCATGGGCCCAGCTCTGTCTGCATGGGCCCTGCACCTCCTGTATGGGTCCTGCACCCCCTGTGCAGATGCTGCCCCCCCTGCACGGATGCTGCCCCCCTGTATGGATGCTGCCCCCCTGCACGGATGCTGCCCCCTACACAGACTCTCTAACCTTCACATGGTCCCTATACAGCATGCATGGCCCTAGCACTCTCTGTCTGGATCCTGCACCCCCTGCACAGATCCTGCACCCCCCTGCATGGATCCTGCACCCCCTGCACAGATCCTGCACCCCCCTGCATGGATCCTGCACCCCCACATGGGATCTGCACCCAGCACAGCCCCTGTATCCTGTGCACAGCCCCAGCACCCCTGCACAGCCCCTGTAATCCTGGTATGGACACAGCACCCCTGCATGGACCCAGCACCCCTGCATGGATCCTGCAGGACGGGACACAGACCCTGCAGCCCAATATGTGCCCCCTGGCACCCCTCATGCTGGGCAGGCCCCAGGGAAGGGACGTGGGGCCCCGAGGCCCCCAGGGCGGCGTCGCGCTGGATCTCGCCCCGCTTGCAGAGCGCTACTGGTCAATCAAGTGGGGCTCTCCGTCATCGTGTCCAGTGCGGTGGCCTGTGGCCTTGTGATGTTTGCGCTCTACAAGGACTGCGACCCCCTGCTCGCCGGCTACATCTCGGCCCCGGACCAGGTAGCGCCGGTGGCCGCGAGCCGCCCTCTCGAGCGCCCAGTGGAGGGCAGCGGGGCAGGAGGGGGAACGGAGAGGCAGGACGCCCGGGCCCTTGTCTCAGCCGTGACGCAGCAGGGCTGAGCTCCACTGGGCAGGCCTGGGGAGCCTGGGCAGGGGTCCTGCTGTCACCCCCTGACGCAACCCTCTCCCCGCTCAGTACATGCCCTACTTGGTCCTGGACATCTTCGAGTCGTACCCGGGGGTGCCGGGGCTCTTCCTGGCCTGCGCCTACAGCGGGACGCTCAGGTGAGGGGGGCTCTGCCCCCCGGGGAAGGGGCGCCCGGTGCCGCCGTGGGGCTGAGCGCTGCCCCGTGCCCTCGCCCCAGCACGGCCTCCACCAGCATCAACGCCATGGCCGCTGTCACCGTCGAGGACCTCATCAAGCCGCGGATGCCGGCGCTGCCGCCGCGGAGGCTGGCGCAGGTCTCCAAAGGCTTGTGTGAGTGGGGATGGGGATGAGCACGTGCCCAGGCTGCCCTGCTGCACCGTGCCACGCTGCATGGTGCCAGGGCATGCTGCATTGCACTGCACTGCGCCGAGCTGCATTGTACTGTGATGAGCTGCACTGCACCATGCCGAGTTGCACTGCACTGTGTCACGCTGTGCTGCATTGCGTGGTGCCAAGCTGCATTGCATGGTGCCAAGCTGCCCTGCACCTTGCTGAGTTGCATTGCGCCATGTCATGCTGCACTGCACTTGTCATGCTGCATTGCATGGTGCCAAGCTGCACTGCACTGTGCCAAGTTGCACTGCACTGTGTCACGCTGTGCTGCATTGCACTGTGCCAAGCTGCTTTGCATGGTGCCAAGCTGCACTGCACCTTGCTGAGTTGCATTGCACCATGCCATGCTGCACTGCACTGTGTCACACTGTGCTGCATTGCATGGTGCCAAGCTGTGCTGCATTGCACGGTGCCAAGTTGCGCTGCACCATGCCATGCTGCACTGCACTGTGTCATGCTGTGCTGCATTACACGGTGCCAAATTGCGCTGCGCCATGCCGAGTTGCATTGCACTGTGTCACGCTGTGCTGCACTGCACAGTGCCAAGCTGTGCTGCATTGCATTTTGCCAAGTTGTGCTGCATTGCACAGTGCCAAGCTGCACTGCACCTTGCTGAGTTGCACTGCACTGTGTCACACTGTGCTGCACTGCACAGTGCCAAGCTGTGCTGCATTGCATTTTGCCAACTTGTGCTGCATTGCACAGTGCCAAGCTGCACTGCCCCTTGCTGAGTTGCACTGCACTGACATGCTGTGCTGCATTGCACAGTATTAAGCTGCGCTGCACCATGCTGAGTTGTGCTGCACCATGCCGAATTGCATGGCACTGTGTCACACCATGCCATGCTGCACTGCACTGTGTCACGCCATACCATGCCGTACTGTGCTGCTGCAGCCACCTTGCCTGAGCTCTGCCCTCTCCTCCGCAGCGCTGATCTACGGCACCGCATGCATCACGGTGGCGGCGCTGGCCTCCCTGCTCGGAGGCGGCGTGCTGCAGGTGAGCCCCGGCACGCTCCAGCCGAGCGCGCATCCCGCCATGCACCACCGGCTGCAGGAGAGCCCTGGAGCACTCTGGAGCTGCAGGGCTGCCGAGTGTGGAGATCCAGCTCCGAGGAGCCCTCGGGTGCTCCCGGGGCTGTGAGCCGGGATGGGGCAGAGCTCTCCGTGCACCTTGCAGGGCTCCTTCACCGTCATGGGGGCGATCAGCGGCCCGCTGCTGGGAGCCTTCGTGCTGGGCATGTTCGTGCCGGTGTGCAACACGGCCGTGAGTGCAGCGCAGTGCAGCACAGCAGCGCCAGGAGCTCCGGAGCGGGCGCCAGACCCGTCTCCTCTGCATGACCCGTCTCCTCTCTCCACCCCAGGGAGTGTTCACGGGGCTCGGCGCCGGCTTGGCCCTCTCCACGTGGGTGGCGGTGGGGGGCACGGTGCACCCGCCGAGCGCCGCCGCCACTGGGGTGCTGCCGGCCTCCGCTGCCCTGTGCCCACCGCGCAACGGCAGCGCCAACGGCACCGTCCTGCAGCTGCTGCGGGAGCCCCCGCCAGCCCCGGCACGGTGAGCGGCACGGGGACGATGATGCTGCTGCTTGCTGTGCCCACACTTCCTGCTCTGCCCTTGGTGACAATGCAGCTGCAGCACCATGTGGCAGTGCCTCCCTGCTTGCATGTGCCGGTGCATCTCATGAAGGGAGATTGTAAGGAAGAGGGGGCCAAGCTTTTTTCAGTGGTGGCCAGTGATAGGACAAGGGGCAATGGGT
>JAUBOD010000293.1:8070-18450 GCA_032353885.1 Nothura maculosa
CCTGAGCACCCTTTCTTGCAGGCACTGTATAGGCATAAATATCCAGATGCTGGATTCCAGCTCTGTTCTTGGAACTTCTACAAGCTTTGCTCCCTTGTTACTTCCCTTATCTTTTTCTGCTTCCTTTCTTTTTTTCATTCCTGATAACTCTATTAGGCACTTCACAGCATAGACGAAAAATGATGACAACATTCTCCCCCATAGCCCATTCAGGGAGTTATACTGACCTCTCTTGTCTTCTAGCTTTACATTTCTTTCAAGTTATCTCCACCTGCCTGAAAAACTAAGCTAGCTGTTTTCCATTTCAAGGAAATCAATATACTTGATTTTTAACTTTCATTTGTTTATTATTTTAATAGATATGTTTATTATTTTAATAGATATGAGAAAGTAATGAGTTCTACACTGCCAGCTAGTGCATTATAACTCCTTTCCTGAGGGAGTGAGGAGCCACGTGATGTTAAGTATAGTTGTGCTTTCAGAAGTGGCCCTGCAGAAAAGGCATGATGCAGTTTTATCTTTGTCAAAGACAAACGAGCTCACTGATTCTATTCTTCTTCAAATAAAAGCACCAGTCCATCTGTGAGTAAAGATGGGTCATAAGCATTGACCCATGAATAAGATTAGATAATCTGTATAAATTCTATTTATTCTGCAGTGCTAAAGAAGAGTAAGAACAAGTAAGCCTGACTTGCAAGCTCCCCTCTGCTTTTTCATAAAGCTTGAACATCCATTATTTTTGACTATGTGAAAATCTTTCTTCCCTTTGATTCCTGTAGCCTTTTTAGTTTAGCCTTAGAGAAAACCTTAAAAACATGAGGTACGTCCTGAAAACTCAGGACTAAGAGGCAAATATCAAAACACTTTTCAAAGTTTTAGTGCTAATTCCATGATTTCGAGATTCAGCTCATAACTTGCACAAACTTTGATGTCTAAGCCATCTTCATGATACTACTAAGTACTTGCATGTTTTCCGAGTAACAAGTTTACCAGTAAGCCACACAAAGAATTAGCACTTTTTTTTTTTTTTTACAGTAATCTTTTTCTCCTAGGTTGAGAATAGGCTTTCTGACCGGCCCGAAGCCTCTGATCGACAGAGTCATCCTGCACATCCAAGTATCCACCATGCACACCAGCACCTTCACACAGGCAAGTCCCAACCACCCTGCACTGTCCCCAAAAAGGGGCTAGATCCCAGCTCATAGCAAACGATGCCAAACAGCTTTTGTAGGTGCCCTGCACCTCAGGCTACTTTTTAGTAAGGCCGCTGTTCCTAGAGACCCTGCATGCACCTTCTTGCCCTTGTGCCTATGTACCTTCTTGCCTATGTAACTTCATTTGGCAATTGAGGAAGAGTCGTATTTACCACACAGTACTAACAGTGCGTTTCATTTCTTTAGATTATGATATCACAGCTTCTTCAGCAATGGGGAGAAAAGGGTTTCTTGGAGCACATAGACAGGTAGGCTCATGTCATATGCCAAATCCCATCACCTTTCAGTTTGCATGCTTGCTACATTTTGTTACTTACAACAGCATTCTTTGCAGTAAGCAGTCAGAGAAACAACATCACTTTGAAGATACCTGAGTAATATTAGACCAAATGGATAAGCAGGGTCACCGGGAACTCAGAGCACATGAGGTGTCGCTGCAGAGTGACAATGTGCCAGAGTTGTCAGACAGTGACTATGCAGCTCCCATTTGAAAAGGGGTCCAAAAGGGCCTGGCCTCACAGCTCAGCAAGTAGAGCTTTCATCCTTCATGAAGTGCTGAAGTTAGAGCCAAGAATGTGATCACCAAACCCACTAAGTGAAATCCTGGCCCACTAGCCTGGCAGGAATTTATCCTCTCATATCCCTAATGCAATAGTCATGCAAGCTGGAGAAATACAGAGAGAAAGAATTACAGAAAGCAGTCATGAGCACCTATTGTCCCTGATCCATTGCTTTTATCCATTGTCACTCTGGGAGACTGGGCTCCCAATCTCCCATTGTCTCTATCCATTGCCAATCCCAGACTAAGATGGGCCCCGCTATACCAGTGTGACCCTACAAGGCATTTTTTATGTAGGGACCAACACACATTTATTTCATTTGCCACTCCTGAGAAGCATAGCTTCTCACAGTATTTACAAATTCATTTCTAAGGAATCACTAGAATTGCCAGGTTTCCACATTATTGGCGCAGCATGTCCCACTTTGTAGAGACCTTTTACAGGAGCAGGACAAAAGCATAAGAAAAATTACTGTATTTGACTTTAACAGCCCCTTTATCCCCAGCCATCTGCCAACAGCCTCTACCATAAGCATCACTATCTGAAAAAAAAAGAAACCCCACACTAGCCTTGGCTTGGTTTGTTTTAGGTATCACAGGATAGACACACACAAAAAAAGAAAAAAAGCAGGACTAGCTGTTGCAGAGGACCTCAGATGACACATTAGCTCATCTTGGAGCTATTAAAGAAACAGACCCTCTTTGAACCTCTTAGCCTACCTTATGTTTCTTGCAGGCAAGCATCTCTACTCTCCAGTCAGAGGGGCCTTTCTTCCTGCTGAGCACAAGGCAAATAGCAGACATGGCCCCAGCCCCAAGCTGTTATAACCTTTGCCAGGTGTCTTAGTGATTAAGCTCAACGGGTAACTACAGCCAGGTGATTTCAATGATGGCCAAGGGTTGGGCCATGCTTCGGAGCAGAGTTTAGTGCAATGTTTAGGGCAATGACATTCCTGTAAAAGTCCTGCCTCTCTGGGACTTAGGATTTCATTCCATCATGAAAATAAAAGGACACCAGCAAATGCAAAAGAAATCACAAAAGAATTTGTGGTATGGTGAAACCATGGAAATGTTTTACCATTTCATGCAGGTTGTAGTATATTAGACTATATTAGCTTTTGATGGTGTTAGCATCAGAGAATGTCAAAAAAAAACTAGGAAACTTTTAACTGTGAAATTAATCAAACTGCTAAATATGGGAACTCTATGGAGAACAGTTTTGCATGAAATAGAGTTATCAGCTCCACCCCCGGCACTTCTTCTGAACCTGCTGCACTTCTCTTGACACTGCAGAATCAAAGCTGTATCCATTTATGTCAACACAAATAGTCACTGCACAAGATTTGCTCCTGTTTTCACTTGTGGTTATGCTCCTTTCTTTCTGCCAGAATGACACTGAATTATTTGGAAGTTTTGCTTAAATTGTGAGGGAGATAGGTTCAAAGGTTTAGAACAGAGGAAGCTGTCAGGTTATCAAATGATTTGTTTACTTTGTGAAATACCTTTTCCACAGACAGCTATTACACACTTTCAAGCCAAGTGCATAAATACTGAGCATGTGCTTTTGCACACCTCTAAGTCCTTCTTCTCCTGTGTGCCTGTTCTGCTTTGTATTTTCTGATAGCAAGGCTTGTATCCATGGATAAGACAGATAGAATAAAAAGTGGAGCGAGTGTGCTGCCCATTGCATGTGGAAGGCTGAGGGAGACAGATGCAAAAGCAATTCCTTCCTCTAATTGATCCCTGCTTCACTGCAGACACAGTGAAGCACTCAGGATTTACTGGATACATAGAAAGTTTCATATACCCAAAAAACTGTATTGTGCCCATCTTGGATATGCTCTGCTCTCAAGTGCATGTTTGCCCTGGTTGTTCAAGTACAAGAGGTTGCTGCTGCCTTTGGGAACAAGGGAACCTCTAGCGCTATGGGCCTGTGACTGTGAACCTTTGCCTGCAGGGTGGTGCAGTTCTACCGAGCCCAGCGGGACGCCATGCTCACGGCTGCTGACAAATGGCTGCAAGGTCAGTGCAGGCAGCACAGCCAGTGCCTTCGTTTATTTCCTAGCTGTTTATCCTCTTCATATTCAAGAAAAAAATCACTGTAAGTTTCATCTCCTGGCTGCAGGAGAATATATTGTGAGTTTATTAGAGCACTGAATCTGTGATGCGCTGATTACAGATGGGGCAGGAGGGTTTTTTTCTTGATTCTGCTCTTTTCTCCATCCCCAGGCTTGGCAGAATGGCATCCTCCTGCTGCAGGAATGTTCTTATGGATCAAAATAAAGGGAATTTCTGACACACAGCAGCTGATCATGGAAAAAGCTCTGCAGAAAGAAGTATGACCTATGACTTGATGGCTTCTAATGTTAAAATGGAATGAGGAAAAATTTATCTAGTTCTGTGCCCATACATGTGCTTTTATAAAAATGAGATGTATAATCACTACATCTGCTGCTTTTGTTTCAGACATTGCCACATAGTGCAGTGACTCACTAATGAAATACTTTCATGCCTGTATTCAAATGTTAATATTTGCTTAAGTTAATCCCATTATACATAGTATATAATATATATGGTATACACACACACAACCAATGAAGGCTGTCCACTGTATCTCTTCAGTAGAATACATTAAATGTGATTTTTATTTTCACAGTTTGTAATAGTCAACACTGTCTACTGCAAAAACTACATCACACCTCAGAGGAGCACTGTGGTAATAAGCCAGACCTAGAGCTATCCTGTGTTTTTTACAGACTCCTTTGGTTTTGTTATGAGAAGTCTTGATACCAGGCTGTGTATTTTGGGCTTCTCTGTTTGAGTAGACAAAATATTCTAAAAAACATCTGTCAGTGATAAGTCTTCTCAGATTTAATTTAACATTATACAAAGGAATGCTTATAGCTTAATGATTAATCAATTTCTGGTAGGTGTTGCTGGTTCCCGGCGGAGCGTTCAATATTGATGCTTCAGAGCCCAGTGCTTACGTCAGAGCCTCCTTCTCTCTGTCTTCTCCAGCCCAGATGGATCAAGTAAGTGAGACGGGGATTTTCTACATCCCTCTGAAGAACAGTTTCTCACACAACAATGCTCCTATATTTTCACTTGCTTCTCATTATGTGATTTGAGTCTGTTAGGGTACTTGTTCTGGTAATATTGGGCAATTACACAGCACTCTTGAAAAAATACTAGCTGCTGCTTAGGCAAGATACTCGTTGATTTTCTGACACTTAATCATCACAGCCATTATTCCAAACACTTTACTGAACTCACAGGAATGTTGCTACTTGCTTTAGCAGTATCAGGAACAGATAGGCTCTATCTTTCTTTTCCAAACTTTCCACTCCTCCAATAGGACAACTTGCATTTCTTTTTTTTGTGTGTGTCTTGCCAGTCCATATTCAAAAGGAACACTGTATGGGGGTAGGCCCCATATTTCATTACTTGGGAACTAATCTGTTTATTTTGGGACTGTTTTGGCTATTATTTGGCTGTATCAGTAAAGTCACTGGGAAAAAATGCTATGAGAGAGTTATTTGTGCAGATAGTGTACCCCTTTGTGTACCCCTCTTAAAAATACTCACTATCTTTAGCTGTACTTTCAATTGTGAAAGGTTGTAACAGATGTGTGTTTCTGTTTCCTATTTCTTCTATAATTACTGAAATAAAATCCTAACTGTACTATTGACATTCGAACTGTATCATGCTGGAATGGTACTTTTTTACATTCCCTCCCTCAACTATTCGGCCTTTCACCATTGCAAATTCCAGCCCTTTATATTGATGTGTAGTTATAAGAAATACTCTTCCAGAGCACATTAATTGTATTAAAAATACAGCCCTTTTGTTGTCTCTGAACTCTGGATAACCTCTGATTATCAACATATGTTGATGTTCTGTTTCAGAAAACTCTTTTTGTTTTTATTAGAGGAGTAGTATGATTAAAAGCCCATACACATTGTTAAAAGCAACAAAACAGCAAATATCAGCAGAATTTAAAATGCTGGGTTCATCTGTGCTTAGGGTAGTTTTAATAGTTTGAAAGATTAAGTATATTGACTATTTAAGTAATGCTGGAACATAAATGGGAACCATCTTTGTGTCGTTGCAGGCTTTCGAGAGGCTGGCTGACCTTATAAAAGAAGCTCTATGAAAAGGCTCTTTCCGCAATCCACATCATTTCCAGAAAATATTTAATAACATTAGATTTCATCAGATCACTAAAAAGCCAGTGCAATGCAGTGGATGTTCCTTTAGGTTGTACCAGTGCTTGGTTTCCAAACTTACACAATCAGCATCTCAAAAAGGTTTGTAGAGAGTGTAGGCATGGATATTTTAATGATCACCATATACACCTTTTCATGACAGTGATACCATAAAAAAAAGCCCTAGAGCACTCTCAAGATGTCAGTGTGAGTACTGAATATTTTAAGAACCATGCAGTGAGAAATAGGCAACATTGAAGTGTGGGTTCCACAGTTCATGTTTTCAAAACATCTTTCAGATTATTAATTTTGGGAAAATCTTGAGTGAATTTCAAAGAAATAAACAAATTTTTAACATAAGGTTTTACAAAATCTTACATTTTACAAACATTTCCTCTTTTTAAATTGTGTGTGTGGGAAAATCCGATTTTGTTCTGACCTGCTACAAATCACCACATATAGTCATTTTTAATTGTGAATGGGAAGATATTTTGAATTCACTCACTTTGGGATCAGTAGATTTCTTTTTATGAAGAAAGGACACTACTTTTGTACATTAGCTACGTTCAAGTAATGTTATGAATTGATCTTAAGTCTTTAATTAAGCTAAGAGAAATCTCTTAGGACCACAGTTAGAATCATTTGATTTGACTCTAAGTTGTGGCAAATTTATTTAAATGTACACATATTTGCATTAAGAATGAAAAACTGTTTGCTTTAGTTTTTTTGACAGGAGTTTGCATTACTAAATTTATTCTAATTCCAAGGCTTTAAAATATTCAAAAGCAAAATGTGGTTTCCAGTTAATCCGTGGTTTTGTTTGATCTCATCTTTTGCTATGTCTTGGGCTTTTGTTTTGTTTCCTGTTTTGGCCAGGAAAGAGGGTAGTCAGGTACTTAGAGAGCTGCACCTGAGGTCATCTGAGCCAATGGTTTTTTAATCCTAAATGCTATATTCCTCTGGCACCTCATGCTGGAATTGTTTTTGTATGTATGGCATTTTCCTTCTTCTCCTACCGCCTTTTTGGCCTCTGGATTTGAAGATCAGAAGATCAGTATTTAGTTTTACTAAAGTTTACTTTAGTTTTACTAACTCTGTAAGGTCAAACTGACGTAAGGACATTAAAAATCTGAACCTGATCCAGTGAAATTAGGCTGTGGTTACAGCTAAAATTATTTGGCCTACGGTTCCTTGCAATTTGCATGGGTTTTGCAGCTTACTTACTAGTTTTAAAAGGTTTTTTGGTTGGTGGCTTCCATTTCAGCCTGTGAATAATTATTCTGTGCCTGTGTTAGAAAACCTCTGGAATGCAAAGGCCTGTGCACAGGCTAGTAGAACTGCTCACTGCTCTCTCAGCTCAGCATAGACTTTTTGTGCGTGGGAAGCCCGAACAGAAGATGTAGCACAACGGACAATAACACTATCGAATGTACAAAGCAAGATAAAAATAAGATAAGAAATAATGTTCCGAGCTCCAAGCCCTCGTTTTCATTGTCCCAAGCGGCAGGCACTTGCCCCGGGCACAGAGCCCCATCTCTCCCAGGCTCCTGGAGAAAGAGAGACCTGACAGATCCTACACTCTGCCATGGTGCCAAGGAGTCCACACTGCTCAGGCCATCCGTGCACTACTGCTTAGCAGCTTGCTTGCTGCTTTTCAAACCTGTTTCTTAATTATGTGCAGTAATTTTGAAAGCTCTGATTTTGCCATCATCAGTAAAAACATGAATTTTCACTTCATGCTCAATTCAGAAAAAAAGCATACAACAGAAAGAGTCGACAGTTGTTTAATTAAAATAATATAGTTCTTATGTTTTACACAGGAATAAATGTATTATACAAGACTGATTTCTGTTCTTGGGCAAATACTGTCATCATTGTTAAACCAGACTTAGAAAAATGTAATCAAAACATCATCATTAAGCAAGCTTTATGATGGTGATGTGTTGAATAATATACTTCTGTTGAATAATACACTTAGCATCTAGCATTTCTAGCATCTAAATGTTAATTTAGCTGGATGTAAGCAAAATGCAGTTCTACTTGCTGCACATTAGATCCTCTTACAATCTGGTAATTTAATTTAGAGAGAGTTGGATTTTTTTTTCTCTGACTATTGAGAAACATCAGAAATGAAATTAATTTCCTGAACAATACAAATTGAACAATGACAGCAGAATCTTATTGCACATACTCTTTCCCTGAACGTCTTCAAATGCAGTTCTAGTCGCCTGGGACAGACTGTTCATTGAAATTAAATGTTGCTGCAGAAAGCCGTCCGGAGACAAAAGGAAAATGCCAAAGAGCAGGGCCAGGTAGATAAGACATGATGGACAGAGAGCCATCTTGTGTTGAGCTCTCCCAAACCAAAAGCCGCTTTCATTCATAGCTCCATGATGCAAGCGGCACAGTCTCCATGTGGGGCAGGGAGGGAGGGAAGCAGAGCTCTCCCGGCAGCGGCTCTTCCAGCGCTACCTTCATTGCAGCATTGCTGCTGCAGAAAGGTTTCCAGCAGCGAGTGCTACAGGGAGCAGAAATTAGTCCAGAGACTCAATTCTGAGTGCCCAGGACTTTATTCTGTAGTAATTGCTTTGTGAAACTGTATTTGAAAAGTTGTGGTTTACAGACGTGCGTTATTTTCAGTCTTGCCATTGAAATCTGGATCCTTTACCCTGGGGGGTAAATACCAAAACTGCACTGAACTGTGAACACTCATGTTCCAGGATCTGTGTGGCTACAGAAGGCTGTGTGGCCATCCTACGGAAGTAGGATAAAGTTCTTGTTGATTCTCTTTCAGAATTAATAGCCCAGAAATTCGTTGACAAATCTGACTGATGCCAGAAGATCCCGTTAACACTGTACAGAATTTGGAGAATACTTTCAAAATTACATGTTTTATATATATATATTTTTCTAATGTACATTGTCAGACTTCGATATTGCAAATGAATGGGCCCTGATGTGACCTGGAAAATATTAATGTGAAGCTATTTCCATTTCTTATGACTTATGTATAACTTTGTACAGTATCTTTCTCTACGTTTGGCTAGTGCTGAACTTTGAAGGTAGAAGTTTTATGAGGAGTTGTGTGCACTTTCCCCCCAGACGAATCACTCATTAACAGAGGCAGAATGCCTGGCCCAGGAGTTCAGCTCCCACATTTGGGATGCTGAAGCTTTTAACCAGGCCCAGCTTGGCACAGCAGCCCTAAAATCCCTGCAATCCAGCTGCGTCAGCAGACAGGAAACAGCGGGTTCTGCACATGCCTGCAGGGGCCTCGGCAACAAATCCAGAGGGGACTTGTCCTGGAACAAGGGTGGGCAAGAGCCTTGGAGGAAGCAGCGTCTCCTGGGAAAGAGAGCTCCGACTGCCGAGAATCTGGGCCTATAAAAACTAGTTGTATTTTTTGCAGAAAGTAGAAGGCTTCTCTGTGTGTGTGTGTGCATACACACATGGTTCTGGCAAGCTCAACAGCAGGGTTTCCCCCGAAACAGACAGAAAAAGGACTGGCAAGATTAACATAAAGCAATTTACAGAACCAGAGTATAACTCTGAGAATCCCGATTCTGCACGTTGCAGATGTTAGAAAACATGGCAATCTCCTCAGCCTGTAGCCATTTCTCAATTTCCCCAGTGACTGCGTATAGGGAGAGCAATCAAACAAAAACAGCCCCAGGAGCACTAAGCTTGAATAGCCTTGGCTCTTGTTCCACTGCCACTGGTGATGCTACCTCCTTCCCATCACTGTGCTAAGGGAATAGGGGAGGGGGAAAAAAAAGCTAGAAAAAACAGTTTCTTATCAGAAAGTTTCCTTTTTGCTTGGCAAGATTTGGATTTTCTTAGAAAAGACAATGACCTGTATTATTTTCTTCAGTATGAATAGTTAAGTATTTGCTTGTATTTTTTAGTATTCCTGTCACAAACAGTTTCTTTCACCAGGAGCAATATATTTTCCATCTGTCCCAGTTTACACATGTAAATAGTCAGACATATTGAAAGAATGCTTTGTTTTTAATACTTTTCTGGCAGATAGAGGCCATCCAGGCTGTCATTCACCAGTGTCAGAATTTGAGCTCACAAAACCCTTTTTTGCGAGACTGAAGCTCTCTGTTTAATTGCATGCACATCAACCCAGGGGCTGCTCAGCCTCGCTGCTGCTTGCGCATGGGAAATGCTGCTGTGGCTGCGGCTGCGGCTGCGGCTGCTGCTGTGGCTGTGGCTGCGACTCTCCAGCTGCCTCGGCCGCTCTGCCGCTTCCTACGTCCCGGCCATGGGAATGGCCGTCCTCCAATCTTCAGTATTCCTTGTTGCCAGCGTGTCTTCATGCCAGAGTCCATTGGGCTGCATAAAGCAAGGCTGCAGCTACACAACAGCAAATGGGTTAATAGCATCTTGCTTCTTGCGA
>JAUBOD010000293.1:43305-55719 GCA_032353885.1 Nothura maculosa
TCTGTGATCACGGCCTCCTCGTTAGGGCTCCGCTCTCTGCTGTGGTGATGCCCTGGCACCGAAGCAGCCACAGAGTCCCGGCTCGGTGCCATTATGTCAGTGCCAACAAGGAGCCAGGATGCGTCAGCAAGGCGCCTTGTCATTTCACAACAGACAGACCTACATTGCCAGCACTGCAGCTTAAAGGAATACCTAGCACCAATAACTTATACCTCATTCTAGAGGTGGAGAAGTGTCCATTTGTTAGAAATGCTGATGTTTCTAAGATATTTTTTCTTCTAAATTTGCCTAACTTTATAAGACTGGAGTCAATTTCCATGTGAAAGTCCGGTGTGATGTGAATTTTTATTTATTTTTAATTTCAGGCAAAACGATTCAACTGTTTTTGAGTTTTAGGCTAGGGCAAAATAGGTTGTTTTAGTACAGTTAAAAATCTAAAAGCTTGATAGCACACATTAAATGACCTTGTTAAAAAGATGTAATTATGAATTGTGCATTCATGGACTAAGGCAGAGATCTTATGGGAAGATCAATATGTGATTCATAATTGGAGTTAACAGTGACACACAACTCGTGCATTCATAGAATACCGAGCGGCTGCGTTTGCAGCCATAGGGTGCCCTTAACACAGCCTGCTCGGGGAAACCGAATCCACACTGCACTTGCTACACTTGCTCTGTTAAGTTGCCGCATTGTAATCAGATGGACTTCTTAATAACCTTCTAGGTATGAATGAGGTCTCAGATGTTAAGGCTTAAAACTTAGGCAGGTACTTTATACAACAGTGCTGGAAGCCTGAGCTTGGTAAACTGTGAACAGTCAATAACTGGTCTTATAAATAATAACCAACTTCCTAAAGTAGCGCTTAACATGTACTTGGCACATAAGACTATCCATTGTAAGTTAAGAATGTTTGCTTGCTGTGCTGGGGTGACTTGCTATTTGCACTAGCTGTGATGAACTGTAAATTCAAAGGGATTGCTATAGATCTACCATTTTCCCTAATGGCATGGAGAAAGTTACATAGACATAGATGAAGAATTCTGAACTCCCACTCTGTAACATTTCACATTGTCTGTAGGAATCGAGACTCAGAGCCATAAAAGAGAAAACAGGAATACAGCAATCATAATGTTGGCGGAAAAATAAACAGTGACTTAGGACATCCAGGAGGTCTAAAATACTTTGATCCTTTTGTTTGCCATCTACCTTACTCCAGTCGTCTCATTTCCCTCTTTTTTAAAGCCATACTTCAGAATTAAATTATGAACACCGTGGGGGTAGGCAGTATTAGTATATGATGTGGCATGTGCTCAGGAGGCTGGGTGGCTTTGGTAAGTAGACAGGTTTTTAACTTAACTGACTACAGGATTTGGATAGATATCACACACATTAACTATTTTTTATGAAACTTTCAGGGCATGATCTAATTATTCAGAGCTGATGCCAATGATGTGATAGGAACCCATCTAGGATCTCAGGGACAGACAAGCTGTTGTCATGGTAAACAGTTTGTCTTCTCATCAACGTGACTGCCTTTTTCCAAAATCTGAAGCTACTTTGACAAGGCTCCTGATGAAGAGTGTATTGATTCTATAAACAAGATACCTCTAACTAAGCTATTCTGTCTCTTTTCCAGCAGGAAAATGGTGGTTTCTTGACAGCGGGCAACTAAACATTACGAGTGTCTCCTTTGGAGACAGAGGTAAATACACATGTGTTGCATCTAACGTGTTTGGCAGTGTTAATAATACCGTGACGCTGCGGGTTGTCTTCACTTCTGGAGACATGGGCGTCTATTACATGATTGTCTGCCTTGTAGCTTTTACCATCGTTATGATTTTGAACATTACCCGGCTATGTATGATGAGCAGTCACCTGAAGAAAACGGAGAAAGCAATCAATGATTTTTTCAGAACAGAAGGAGCAGAGAAGCTCCAGAAAGCCTTTGAGATTGCTAAGCGTATCCCAATTATCACTTCAGCCAAAACGCTTGAGCTTGCCAAAGTTACCCAGTTCAAGACGATGGAATTTGCTCGCTATATTGAGGAGCTTGCTCGCAGCGTCCCTTTGCCACCTCTCATCATGAACTGCAGGACTATAATGGAAGAAATTATGGAGGTTGTGGGTCTGGAGGAGCAAGGGCAGAATTTTGTGCGGCAAACAGCGGAAGGCCAGGAGAGCACGGAGCCGGATGAGGTGTACATGCTCCCCAACGCGCTGAAGCGCAGTGACTCGCCCACAGCTGACTCGGACGCATCGTCGCTGCACGAGCCACCTCAGCAGATTGCAATAAAAGTGTCAGTGCACCCGCTGTCCAAAAAGGACTGCGTGGACGGCCAGTCCCAAGAGAGCGTGCAGCTGGACCCCAAGGAAGAAGCACCAGCACCTCCTACAGAGCCCCCCGCCGAGCCTTCTGCTGAACTCAGTTCTGACGACACAGCAGTGTCAAATGACAAAAGTACATGTGTTATCTATGAAAGCCATGTATGATAGTTACTCTTGAATCTATGCATAGCAGGAAAATCAGGAGCTCTTTTAAAAATACATATTGTACTTGCCGCTAAGCCTTACCTGGAGACTATCATAGCAAAAGCATGTGTGTGGATTATTTGGCACTTTCTTCTCAATTTGACTTTAGTTTACCGTGATGTATGGCAGAATAATTGCTATTACATTAACATTAATTGCTCTTTTGGATTAGGAATTTTTCCAAGAAACATTTACCTCAGCATTTTCTAGGTTGCTGTCACTGGTAGTGGCTGCCTGGCAGTCACTGGTAGTGTTGATGTAAGACACTTGACCTTAATAAGTATAAAACTGGTTTTAATTTTCCTCTGCTCTCATTATTTCCAACTATTGCATTTTTGCAAATACTGTCTCATGAATTTGAAAAACTGCCCAAGAGGCAGCACTCCACTAGCCAAATAAAATCCTAATAGATCCCATTTACAAAGCCTCTTTGCTGAGCTGCATTGTGATTTAGAGAGCTATTAAAGAAAGTTAAAATGTTTCCATTTCATTTGAGACCATGGTGCTTAGGCACAAGGGAAATAGTTTACCCTTTCCCATGGAATGAAATGCCAACAACTTGGGTGCATATTTTACAGACAAGAGAGCCCTTTGAATCTGGTAGAAAGCTGAAGTCATGAGATTCTGAAGTTTTTCTGCATATATTTGACTGTCTTTGGCTATGCCAGAAGTTTATATGGAAAGCGGTAATAAACGTGCAAAATGTATTGTTTGGTAGTTGTTGCGTAGAAATACATGTTACCTTAACAGATACACAGGTTCATTAAGAGCTATGTGAGCTCCAGTAATCAAGTGATTCCTAAGTAGGAGAAGACCCTTTATTGAACTTCTCAATTTTGTGCAGATCAATATTCTGAAGATCAAGCTGAAAGTGTCCTGTGTATCTACAATGATGACTGCACAAACTGTCTGCTGTGTTGAGTAAGATGTCCACTGCTCAAGTACATGGGAATCTGTCCCAGTGAAGCTTTAATGAGCATAGCAATTGTGGCATTGAGAACATCAATACCTAAAGCAGAAGGGAAGTGATAATGTCTACTGTAGACAGACAATGAAAAGAACCTTCTCCTGGGTAAGTCTGGAAAGAAAGGAGGAGTTTCTTCAGGATTAATAACTACTTCATTAGCTGACACACACTCAGTTTGAAACTGGAGAACAAATTTTCACCTGGTAGTTTTCTAAGAAGGACTATGGTGTCTACACAGAGATATGCTGAGTAAATCCGGAATCTGGTGTATTGAGGAAAAAGAGGGTCTGGTGGGTCTGTGGGAAGTGATGGATGGCCCGCTGTCCAGCCGCTTTCTTGAGTTAGTCACATCTATACGAGATGTCCTTTGGAGGTGATCAGTTATATTAACTGCACAGGTTAACTGAAGCAGGATAAAATCTTTGTCATTGCCGCTATCTATAAAATCCCATGATAATGAACGGGAGCTCTGCGTGGACTTCTTTGTGATAAAGTACAGAGCTTCACTAGCATTGGAATAATACAACAATCCATGACTTATGCAGGTGATGCAAAGAAAGCTTCATATTTACCTCTTTGTGATTACTTTAAAAAGTATATGTTTGGTAACTGACTCTAGAGTTTGTAATGAGGCTACGAGCTTGTGAAGATTACAGCATCCAGCTGCTCAGCATTTGACTGTGCTCACCACTGTGGCAGATGGCTGATATCATGTTTTTGCACATGTCCAAAAGAAACATTCAAAGCAAAGGCTCTTTAAGAACGTGGCTGAAAGTTAGAGTAAAGCAATATAAATCTAGAACACAGGGTAGATTATGAGAACGCCATGAAGAGCCCCTCTCCTGACCAGAGTGATTGAAAATACTACTGATCCAAGCTGTGAACTCCTTGTTTGAGTCCACAGCACTTTTCTATTTAATGTTCACATCAATTTTTTCTTCAAGTCACTGCATTTGCTTTTGGTATGCAAAAGGATGAGTGTAGAAACAGCAGGAAGTTGCATTAAATTCTTTCAGTTTGCCTTAATCTACTGTAAAGAGGCATCTTGATTTTCCTGTCTGTCCAGCATTTACAAACATGGGTCACTTTAAAGTGACCTGTCTGATAGCCAACCATCAGATAACCAAGTGTATTCTCTGTCAAAGCAGAACAACTTTAAAACTACTTTAAAATTTAAAGACAATTTAAATTAATGCTTTAAAATATTTAATATAAAATACAATATTTTAGTTATTATTATTATCATTTACAGTAGAGACCGGTGTTCTTCATGTATTTGTACAGTGATTGACACGAGGCAGTTCTGAACCTGACTGCTGCTCTCAGGCTGCCCTCCAACTGTTTATCATTTTTTTAGTGATAAACATTTGGAAGCAAACAATTCCCATAGTTTTATTTAGTATCGCTATGTAAATCTTGTAATGTAATCTCCATCTTCCTTGAAGATACAGATTATGGTTTTTTCAAAGGGCTGGCCCCAAGACATATGTTTATAAGGTACTCCCAAAAGTATGTTGCAAACTATTTCTGAGCTGCAGTTTTTTGGATCAGATGCTTTTAAAAAGCATAGTGTGAAACCACTGGTCTCACAAAGTCAAGGGAAACTTCTCCTTTGATTTTACTGAAGCTAGAGTCACTCCGAACTTTGATTTTACAAGTAAGATTGGTCTAGCTTGTCCAATACAAAGTGTTTTTCTAACAACCTGCACTATGTTCAGAAAAATGGACATGGTTTTGTGCATTCAGCTTTGTGGTACTTAATGGAATAAAAAAACAACCAGCACTGTATCTAAACAAAAAATAGAGTGTAATGGTTCTGTTTTATGTATTTATTCCATTTTCCTTTATGCTGCTCAGTAATCAATATCTTGATCGATTTGTTATACATCTAAATATAAAGCTTCATACCTGTTTTCTGTCATCGCTTTTGCAGGAGTTATGCAAAAGGGTTGGCAAGCAAGATCCACATCCATCTTTTCTCTTCCTTTGCTGGCTGTGTGCTTATAAACTAAACAATTTTGTCTTGCAGTATTTCTTAAACAGTGCCAGAACTTTCATGGTGCAAGAACACAATAAGCAAATAGAAAATTAATTATGGTTCTAAGGAAACATTAATATTTGCATTGTGCTGGATTTTCATGCACCTTAAGCACTTCAGGGACATCAGAGTAATAAGTTCACATATTTGAACTATGCACAGCTTTTGTTATACTGCTTTATTATGTCATCAAACAGTAATGGTTCGTAAAAGATTTGGATATGGAAAATCCTGTCCAGATGAATTTGCCTTCTAAAAGCATAAAGAACACCAAGCCATGTTCAGGAAGAAAAAGATATTTGCAAAGTAGAGTTAGGTTATTTAATACACTTTTGTTGAAAGTTCATGAAACGGGACTCTATTTCTGCAACACAAGAAATCAGTACTGGATTTTTTTTTTATATTATATATATACATTTGCTGTTCTTTTTGCACTAAATCTAGAACAATAATAATCACAGCACTTGAATGTAGTACTATCTATTGACTCACCATGTTCTTTTTGAGCAGCACTTACTGCTGATCTTCATTTTCTGATTTAAGTATGCTTGTGATTAGGTCTACCATTCAGTCATTTTGGAAATTGTATTTTTAAATTCAAACAAAATATAGATCAGTGTTTTAATGCAGGTTCATTGGTATTAGATTGGTCTGGTAGCTGTTGGCTACTGCATTTTAAAAATTAACTTTAAAAGTAATAATCACAAGCGAAGTATGGTATTTATGGACAAATGACGATATTTTTCTTCGATCAATGTTTGTTGTATTCAAATGTACATACCATGTCAGTTCCTCAACTTGCAGTTACCTCAGTACTGTATCGGTAACATATAATCAGGGCTATCTGATCTTCAGTTTGCTTCAGAGCAACTAATTATGAAAAGCATTAATAAAAAGTGTTGAATTTTTAAAGTTCTCATGTAATAATGTGGCTGTGCACTACTGAAAGTGTTGGCCTCAAGTATGTCATACTTTGTTGGACAGCTGAAAGCTTCTTAAATGCAAAGAAAATGCTTGCACTAAAGTATCTTTAGTTTTATTTCATTAATTATGAAATCTTTTTTTAATTTTATGAGAAATAAAATCAAGACCAATATAAATGTGTTCTTTTGGGAAGCATAGTTTCTGTATTTTGATCTGAATAACTACTCTGATTTTACAGTTCATAGCCACAGACCACAAACAGACCAGTTCATGCTCAAGTGGCAAAATGAAATGTGATCCAGCTTGTAAATTGATCATTGTTTCAATAAAGAATTTGCACAGTATATGCTGAGTTTGTACACACTAAAAAAATAATCATTTCTGCGTACGAATATGCCATGGCTTTATTTTCAGGTGGTAGTAAACTGTCTTTCATTGTCCTTTTGCTAATATTCTAGAAGCTTTGAACAGCAGAAGCAACTATTTACATAGAAAAGAAACTATAATAAAGCTTTAAGAAGGGAACTGTTATCATTTTCCAGAACACAGACCCTGTTGTTAGTGCTGTTGTTAAGAGTCTCATATATAAGACTGCACATATATCAGGCATCCTCTCACTGGCAGAGTGTGAGCACTTCTGCGTATGATCCAAGGAATCTGTCAGCTGCTTTTCCTCTACCACTCTCATAGAGCTTGTGAAAAGACTTGCTAGTGTTTCACAGGTGGAGCCAACAAAACAAGTTTCTGCTCTTCTAGAGTCACCTAGGAAACAGAAGCACTTCCTGTCCCCATTCCTTAATTCATCTTGAAGGGATTGGGGAAGTGGCTCTCCTTTTCAAGAGCAGTTAGAACATATCTCTCTGCAACAGCCTTCAGCAGGATTTCATAGAGCAAAAGCTGGACCATTCAGTGCTGGCTCTGCCAGTGCTGCAGAAGGAAGGGCCACTGGCAGAGCTGGGTAGGAGGATGTCACATTTGCTCTTTCACACGCGAAGGAGTTGCTCTTGCCAGCCACCTATTCTCCTAGGCGGAAAAACATACCTGGTAGCAGGAGAACAACAGCTATTTGATGTGTTTTTTTAACCTAGTGTTTCGTGTTTTCATTTTGCTTTATAAAATAGTGCTCCAATTCTGAAAAAATATTTTCAGAGTACATTTTGCTTCATCTTTTTCAGTTAACAGCACTGAAAGACATCCCCTATTTATCTACAAGTATTTATGAAATATAGTGAAGGAGTCTCAAACCGACCATAAATGTGAAATGCATAATGTATAGCGCTGTGTTCTATCAATAATACATATGACCAGAGCTACATGTTATTTCATTGTCTCATAGTAGGACCCCATTTCCACTGTGGCAGTTGGAGAAGCTGTAACTTTTTTCTGCTGTGGAACAGGTCCATTCTGTGGTGCCCAGGGGAGCATCCTGAACCCCCCGCAGCGGCGTCAGGGCAGTTTCCAGAGCAGCAGTTCCCGGGCAGGGCACCCGCAAGCAGCCGTCTCTCTCAGGATGGCCACTTCTCCCGAGCTCCTGCACACAGAAGCAAGCTCCTCCCAGGAACAGGGCCAGGAACTGGCATAGACGCACTCCACATTCCATATAAAAAAGTCATATATATCATAACATATGTAATATACAATAATATCTATATTCAATACAATACAATCAGCCAACCAGGCTGACCCAACCGATTGGTAGCGTGTTAACAGCGATGCTCCCTCAGCTCTGCTGTTGCCACCGGGCTCTGGCGAAGCTGGTGCCTAACCCAAGCTAGGTGCCGTGCTCCAGTGCTCCAGCCCCGCTTTCCAACGCGAGCGAGCATTTACTGGCTCATGGCCAGCACCAGAGCCAGGAATAGCTCGCTCAGGGACTTCAGAGGCAGTTCTTTCTCAATGCCTATTTCTGCCCTGTTTTCTTCTGTCTCACCTTCCTGTTTTCTCTCTGGCCCCATCAACTCCCCTGTGATGCCTCAGATGAAGGATGAAGAATCTAAGAACATAATGAAGTCAGTGCCTGAGACAAGACTTTCTGTGCTCAATACCCCTCTTCCAAACTGACCTTTCAGAAGTCCTCAAATGGATATTTTTTCCAGCTGTACCAGGCTCTGATGCTACACACTATATTTAGCTCTCTGGCTCCCAAGCCCCAAACTGAGTCATTGTCCTTTTACAGTAAAGGCTGACCAGTGAATCCATGGCATCATGAATAAGTCCATAAATTGGTCAAAGACAGTGCCATAAATTGAAGCTAAGTTACAGATGTCTTTTTCAAATCATAATATATGACTTCAGACTATAAATGTGCCAAACTTAGCTTCTTTTTATATAAGTTACATGTCCTATTTCATACCACAGCAAGACAGCAATGAGAAAAGCTACTAGACAGCCTGCTACAGAATGGGTAGTATAAAAGCCTGCTTTTGGTTTAATACCAATTTAAAGCGTCAGTTTCAAAACAATTTGCCATTCCATTAGTCACCACCTACCTTGAGAACAGCTGCCTATCACCTGACCAGAATTCTCCTGTGTGGGCAAGCAGATACTCAGAGAGCCATCAGAAGGAGCTTTAGTTTCTTCCAGTTTGAACTTCCTTTCAGGATTACTGATGTAGGCACGGAGGGGAGCCCTGGGCTGCCCCCCTGTCCTGTCAGGGACCCGCGGCGGGAGAAGCTCTCATAGTGGGGTACTAATTGGCCTTTTGTAAGTACCTTAGTCTTCTCCTCTTGAAAGGAATAGGATCATACCAACCCAGAAAGCACATCTGTGAAAACCCCACACCTAGTTATTCAGAACTAGTAATTAGAGAGAAACAAGATAAATTGCAGCAGCACCTTTGCTCTTGCTGGAGGGGATGAATGCCTCTTACTGCTCTCACCTGCTGGACGTGTCCCCAGCTCCTAGGCTGTTGCAGGATCTGTTTTCTCCTGCCTGCTGAGCTCTACCTAGCCAGAAAGCTGGGCTCCAAAAAAGAGTAGCAAGAAAAAGATGGTCCCTCATGAGGGGCCAAATATGGATCCTGCCTCTTTAAAATGCCTCCTTCATTATCATTATTCTTATCTGTGCAGAGTAAAATGAACAATCCTTGGAAAAGATCATAAAAAGTAGAAATTTAAAGAGATTAAAATGGACAATTTTTTTCTCCTCACTAAAAGATATCAAGAGCTGGATATTCAAAATATATTTTTAAATTATCAGACAACTTTAATTCATTTAATCATCTCATTTGTTTTAAACATACTCAAATGGAAGAAAAAAAGAGACTCCTAAAGTCAAGAATTTTCTCATCCCGCTCAATCATTATGAAAGTATGAGAAATATCGGCCAGCCCCACTCTCAGCATAGGCCACACCAGGGAGGAGATATCTAGTCTTTTTTTAAAAAATTCTGCTTAGGTGATCAGAGCTTCCCTAGGGGATTGGTGGAAGTGATTCTCTTTTTCTTCCATCTATTGGTTAAATATTCTCTTCCTAGTGTAATCTCTCCTTTGTGTTTATAAATCAATATTCCACTGAAGGAGATTAACCTTCTTGCTTTCTCTCCCACAAACTTCATATCACACAATTGTCCATTTTGATACTTTAGTGGTGGGAGGGATGTCTTATTGCTCAGAATTTGTTTGCTCTAAATTCCTCCTTTTTAAAAAACAAACCAAAGGAGCACACCCCTCTTTTCTTTTTTCCCCCTCCAATTGGTTGTTTTAGGGCAAAATCACTCTCATCCATATATCCAGTTCGATTCAAATTGTGCAGAGGTACCATTTACTGCTCCCAGGTTGGTGCATGCTGAGCTAATCGATAGGCTGAAGCAAGCTACTTTTGCAGACCAACGTCAATAGAACAGATAAAACCATAATTCCCAAGGCACAAGTGAAAGGAAAAGTGTCCTCGGTCACATATGGCTCTGTGAATATTTTATGTTCTTTTCTTTGTTCACTTCAAAAGAGTAACATTGATTTATCCTTTACGAGACATCCCCTGCCTTAAATGAATGGGTTTCTTTCTGCATAGCCCTCCACCAGGAATGGCCTAATACACTTACATAGCTCCTGCACTGGTACATCAGCTTTCCATTATCTATATTGGTTTATCTTGCTCAGTGGAGAGCCTGTCAAGGGCAAGGGACTCCCCTATATTAGATATTTTTATAGACACTGCAGACAACTTGGTAGCACACACATCAAATGTATCAATTAATGCTTTTCTTACATATTTGAACCAAGGCGCTATATTTCTATGTAGACCAATATCTACATTTTAATCATTTTTTTTCTGTATTCTTTTAATCAGACATTCCATTTTCCATAAGCATGCAGTAAAATGCCAGTAATCTGCTACTGAATAGAACTGCTTTTCAGAACTACAGTTTCTACATTTTGTAATCCCCCTGTAATCTCTGTTAGGAACAGAGCTCAGTCTTTAATATAAGTGCTTGGAGTGAGGTAAGAGGCTCCAGATCTCCATTATTCATGTAGCCTGTATCAGACTATTAGTTATTTTATTAGAACACTTAACATAAGATCTGAATGCTCTAACTCATATTGCATTACTAGAAACAGCCTCAAGACACTAACCAAATATTTCACATGATACAGCACCACAAGAAGTGAATTGTCTTCCTACTGCACAGCAATTTCAGAAAGACTCCAGACAAAACTGATCCCTTCAAAATAGGGAAGCAAGGAACAAAAGCCTCTCGAGTACTTACATTTCACAAGTTCTTGAGGAAAAAAAAAAAAAAAAAAAACAGCTAGGTAATTATTGCAGATGCTCCACGTAAAACTGATGCAAGAGCTAAAGCCTCAAAGACCGTTCCTTGCTTCCTGGCAGCTCATCCTTGCCATTGGCTATTCAGGTGATAAAAGGCAGCTAAAGATGCTTCTCAGGGAAGTTTGCTTCTGGGGAAGTATCCTCTTGGGGAAGAGGACCCTCTAAGGAGGCTAATATCACACTTTGTCATATGATTTTCCTGACTCCCCAAGGGCATTGGCAGCAGGACCACCACCTCAGCGCTGGGTTACTGAAGCGAGACCATCCGCCCACAGGCCACTAGAATTCGCTTTCTGCCTTTTTGGCCCAGCACTGTGACCAAGCAGCCTCTTCTCCTTCGCTCTCGCATACCTTGTAGTTCTTGCTGGGAGACTAAACTCGAGTTCTTGAGTAAGACAGCTAAGTCTCAATTCCTGAAGAGCATGTGAGTACACACAGGAATGGGCAACCTGGCAGTCTTGGGGAATGCAAGTGCTCTTAGGATGTGAATCTAAGTGAGCCCAGAGTAGAGAAGAATTAATAGATTTAAAGCCTCATCTGCCTGGCATGCTTAATGAGCAGCTGAATCTGTAATGGCTGCATCTGGTGATAGGGCAAGGGGCTAGATTTAATAAAGCACAACCTGACCCATTGGTGGTTGTATAACGGAATTTAATTTTTATTCTTAACTTGTGAAAATTAAGCAATGAAAGGCTTAGAGAACACAACTTGGAGATTTAATCAAACCACCTTCTTCACAAAATGGCTTAATGGATATATTTGCAAGGTGCAGAACAAACACAGGTCACCCTAGGAAAAAAAAAAAACAAAAAAAAAACCAGTATTTTCTCAATCATGCCAGCTGTCCTCTGCTTTACTCCAAGTAACAACAAAGCTGGTTTTGATGCCCTGTCAATTAGAAGCATTGACAGGAAAATGGCACGTGCTTTTGATCAGGTAAGCTACCGTGATGGAAACAACCAGCCCGGCAATTCCGATTGTGTAAGCAAGGTCTCCTGACTAGTAGGAGACTGCCGTGCTCAGCTTTACTGGAGAAGAACTATGTAGTCTTTTATGAGTCTGGCCTCCTGCTGCACATCTTTTCATTTCTCTCGAGTCTGCTGCAGGCTGTTCTAAATACTAGAATATTTGCATGCTCCACCTACGCAATTAGAGTTTTTATTCAGAGAATCAGAACACCTGTCTTC
>JAUBOD010000293.1:56152-70916 GCA_032353885.1 Nothura maculosa
TTCTAAATACTAGAATATTTGCATGCTCCACCTACGCAATTAGAGTTTTTATTCAGAGAATCAGAACACCTGTCTTCTGTCACATTGTTTCTTTGAAAAGTTATTATAGATAAGTATCTCTCATTTGTCTCATTTTGAAGCCACAAAAACTAAGACAGATGCTGGTATTATTTTCACCAAGCTCAGCCTAGGCCACACCACTTCATTAGAGAGCTGAGAATTTGCTGGCATGAGAGAAGCCAGAGCACGGATTCTCAAGCAACTGAAAGGAAAATGTTCCGCAAATGCCAAGCTGGAACTTGGCACTGTGGTCACTCAGCAAATGAATGGTGCTGCACATAATAAACAAGCAGAGAGGGAGCTTAAATTCTAAGCACTCTCTTGAGAGAAGACGGAAAACAGTTCCCAGGAACAGTGAGCAAAAGCCGTCAGAAAACTAAGATCATTGATTTCTGTCACGGGTGACTTATGATTATGGCCATGTGGTTGGAATAGGAAGGGAAGGTTCTGCAGTACAAAGTACTGCATTCTCTAATAACTGGTATGAAATTTCATCTACAATTATTAGATAAAGCACCAGGTCTATTGGGCTCAAATATTATCTTTTACACATTAACTCAATTATCTGTTTCCCTAAATCCACAGCTGCCATTAATGTACTGTCAGTTAACAAATGCGGCATCTCTTTCCATGTACGTCTGTGTAAAGGAAAATTTAGATTTAGAATAGCCATGCTTTTCTGCTAAAATAGTTTATCTGCATTTAAATGGAAGCAACAAAATTTTATTTCTTCACCTCACATGTTTTTATTATGCAACATGCAAATGTTAAAAATAAACAAATATATGGCAGAGAGCTTAGGCTGTGAACTGGCTACCTAAGCAAGGCAGCAGGATCCCGGAGCCAGTGGACGCACAGGCTGCCCTCTGCCTGCTGCACAGTAACCCCCGTCGGATTCCAAGGGAATCAGCCGTGACCCGCCTGCACTGCAGCCTTATGCTGCTCCGCATGTTCCCCGCTCCCTTACCCCACCTGGCACTCCTGGCGTCGTCCACACTCACCATCCACTAATAATGCATTATGCTCCCCGAGGTAAACTTTCCTCCACAAAGGAAAAGCAGTCACTTCCTCACAGATTAAAGTTTAGCGTAGCTCATTATCTCAGAAGAGCTTTAGCTCACAATTAGTGAACCACTTTTTTTTTCTAATAAAACCAAAGATTAACACAAAATGGAAAATGAGCTTAAAATTCACCAAAAGCATCTACCAATCCTAAATACTAACACTAAACCATGGGTGGGCAGTCACTTTCTCTTCCAGGTATTTCTTGGCAACTTTTCCAGGTATTTTTCAGATCTCTTGAAGGTCCCTCACCTGATAGAGAAGCCTGAAATGCAGCCTCCACCAGAGGCTTGAGAAAGATCTAGGTGCATTGGTGGCAGACCCAGAACACAAACATCCAAGATTTATGCAGGAGAGCAGTACCACTGTGAAGGGCGCAGACTTTTTCCTGTTATTTGCCCTCACTCTTTTTTCCTCCCCAGTTTTTTTCTAACTCCTTGTTATAGCACATTTATTCCAAGATTTGTTTGTAAATTCAAAATGGACTAAGATGATCATCCTCATGCACCAAAGAAGAGGGATCTTAGCACTGAGTATAGTACACATACAGTATACACTGTGTTAAAAATGAGATATCAAAAATCTCTCTGCACTGCTTTGTTTCTCAAGCAATTACTTGTATCACAACAAGCATTCAGCTCGCTTGACCTTTTAAGGCAAGTCAGTAGCTCAATTAATTAGGGAAATATCACTGCGCGTGTCAGCAGAAGTATTACAGTTTTGGGTGTGGAATTTTTCCTTATCCAGTTACTCTGAAATCATTCTTAATACACAACAGGGTCGAATAAGATGAGCATAAAAGCATCTCTCCAGCTACAGTGAAGGTAAATCAGAAAGGTGTCTCTCTTCCTATCAGAGCATGAATGAGTAGTTGCACATTTTCCTCATAGGTTATGCTCAGACTTAGCCAGCTGCAGAGAGAAAGCTTCTGTAAATCTCATGGGTCTGCATAACTTACTTAATTTCCTCCTTGTGCAATACATGAGCTACTCATTTGACTTTGTAAAATAAGCGCTGTTTCTCTTCCCTGGTGTTGAAAACACCTCTTGGCTACAGAAGGCATTAGGCCCTGTTCTTCATCAGCTAATTAGCACCTCTTTCCATCTGCAAGGGGCAAAGTTGTCCCCTGTCCCCAGCAGAGACTCAGTGCACGTGCTTCATGTCAAGGGATTTCCCCTCCGGAAGTTTTTTTCTTTCTCATAAATAAGTAAATGTGTGTAAATAGATAAAGATGGGGCTCCTAACTAGCTCTGTACTGCAAGCATTCTGACTGATGTTTGGTTTGGGGTGATTACTCCCTATCTCACTTCTTTTAGGCATCTTGTAAACTGATAACACTAACTACAGGCACAGTCCCTGAAAGTGTTTTTCTGGAAGCTGTATCTAAATTTTTCTTCCCAAACTGCTGCATTCTTGCTCAAATTCATGCACTTTGAAAATTAGTTCAATTGATTATGAGAAAGTCATGCTGATTCTGGAATAATACCACTAACAGAAAAAGTTACTCAGGAATAGTTGTACTTCAGTAACATCATAGAAACAAACTCGGGCCATATTTGTAAGTTGTTGCATTTTCTTTTTTTCTTTTTTCTTTTTTTTTTTTGTCTGTTTGTTTTTCTTTTTGGGGTGAGGAATTTGTTTTATTTTTTTTAAATTAAATTTTCTGTGGCATAAATGTTGCCTAAGTAAAGTTGTTCAGAAAAAGCCCATCAGTACTAGAATCCCTGAATTTGACCCTAAATTTCTGTTGACGGATTCCAATTACAAGGCAACTAGAAACTCCAAATCATTTTTAATATTTCTAAATGCAGAGAAAGCAACATGATTCCAACGGTAGCATAAGAAGTCCTGGTTCAGCACACAACAGGAACACTTTGCTCTTCCCTGATGCTAGCTTGGTGACTCAGGCACCATTAGCAGGATTTCCTTTCCTCTAGAAATGCTTTAATCGGAATGGATGCTAAGTTATCTGCTCCCTCTCCTAAGGGCTCAACTCTACGGAAAAAAATAACTGATTGGGGAAACAGACAATGGAAAATCTTTTTGCCAAAGTACAAAAGGCCAGTAACAAATGGAGCCAAATTCATTCGTCACATCGCTGACTAATTTCAGTGGCACTGTAGCAGAGGCGATTATCGCCCACGTGCTGGATGCTCTGCCACAAATTAAAAGTGCTGCTGTAATTTTGCAAACCGAATTCACAGAAGCAGTTCATAGGATGCCAGCCTGGAGTTAATGATCTACTTGTGCTAGGGAAATGGTACAGTTTTCTAAAGCAGACCGTTATCTCTGAGCCAGTCTCTCAGGTAATCAACAATACATGTAAACATGAGGCTACCTGTCAGAGACTACTAAATCATCTTGAGATGATCAGAGGTGGATGTGTCCATAGTAAAGGCTACACTGCAGCCTACTATACTAAAACATGTGTGTATCTTGCAAAAATGTATGTACCCTAGTTAAATCTTGCACTGAAACATCACAATATAACAAGTGAAATCTTTTAAGACACACTTACAGATAGATTTGTCCATATCAGTTTTGTTAAGAGTTAGCAATTCTGTCTGGAAACTGTTTTGAAATGAATTCAGTAAGAAAAGACATAGTATGCTCCAAGATTCACTGGACGCACAAAACAGAGCAGAAATATACCTATTGCTCAGAGTATTGAGGACGTAATCCTGAGGATAAATCTTTCTGTCAATTCATGAGAAAGGCTAATTTTAGCCATCTTTCCAATAATGAGAGAAAAAATGGAAAGCAAAATAAGAAGAAGAGCTCTGCATATTTCTACAGCAATCAAGCAGAGGGACTGGAGTGCATGGGATTTCAAGCAGGAGAGGATCTCCCCAGTATTGTCTCCTCGGGCCCCATTAGGGACTGATGAGGCCTCAGGCAGCATTAGCTCGTGCGAGACCTGACCCTGACGCTGCTTCACAGCCCAGCAAGCCCCGGCTTCTGCCCGGCCCCTGCTGTTAGGGGAAGGAATCTGTAACTGAAACAGAGAGGCATCAATTCCCCAGGGATATCTTGCTGATCTGCACATTGCTGGGCTCCATTATGTGCATATCTGGGATTCCCAGACATTCCCACAGAGAGCTCCATCTTCCCTAAACTCTAAGGGGACAGCAAATGCCAGTCGAGTCTCCTGAAACTTCTTCCTGCTTTGTTTCCCTTCCTGCGGGATAGGTTTTCAGCGATCAATGATATATGTCTTGGCATACATCTTTAATTTGGCTTAGATTCAATCAGCAGAATACAGCTTTGCCTGGTTTGCCTATGTGCTCAAGCTTCAAGTCCCTCTATATCACAGTGCCCCACAGTTACCATCCTCAGTAGCAACTGTGACTATAGATATACACTAACCTTGCTCAAAAAGAAAGGCTACAGATTAGCAGCTCGTGAATGTTTACATTTTAATAACCAGTTCAGAGTTTTCCAGTGAAGCTTGAACACACAAAAACACTCAAACAAAGCAGCAGAGCACTGAACCAAAACTGAGAACACCTGAGCTCTGCAACCAGCTGAGCTACGTGCCTGAGAAGTGACTAACTTCTCCATGCCTTGGAGTCACCAGCCATAAAACAAAGGAAAAGATAACCGCCTTGTTGGTAATTCATCAGTGAAGAGTATCATTTAAAAGTGTATTTAATAATAATAGCATTTTTATCGTTGCTACTACTTAGGTGACTTTCAATTCCTATTAATATCTAGAATTAACTCTAAGCAACAAAATTCAATCCAAACATTCAGTTTGTAGGTCAAACTTTGCCTAATATCAAGGCTTAAAATATCCTGAGCTCAGGATTTTAGGTATGTGTAGTAACATTCTTTTTCTTTAAAGGTTGGTAACAGTTTCTGTTAAGATTGAAGTAACACTTCTGACTGTTTTAACTAAAGTGGGCTAAATTTTCACTTCTAGCATTTCTGTGACTGTGGCCTATTCCTGTAGAACATGCCAGTGCCAGGAACTGGAATTTAGAATACAGCAAAACATATTTCATAGAGATCAGTGGTAAAAGTAGTTGAGCTTGTTCTGAAGGGAGTTTTGGTACGTGCCCTTTGAAAATTATATGCCCAACCACTTACGGCTGCAGTGAGTCAGAGATGAGAATTGGGCAAGGCAGAATCCTCAGACTGAAAAATGACTCACCAGAATCTGCTCAGACTGGAACTCTCTGGTCCTGCCTTCCTTGTAATAAGAAAGATAAATATGGGAGATTTGGAGGTGCTTGGAGAAATAAAAATTTGCCCCAGTGTGCCCACTCTTTCTTGCTCCTTCATCATCCACTTTAGTTGGAAATTTCTTTTTTGTGACTGGAATTTCAACATGAGGATTTCTGATCTCACTGAAAGGGTGAAAAGGGTTTTGTATTTAAAATGTATGGAAAGAAAATGCTGATAAAATGCATGGCAAAGTTCACTAATGATATTAGAAACTGCTGTGATGTTATTAGCAATTATATTAGCAATTACTCCATGGCCTGTATTAATATTTTTAGAGAGAAGAGTTTCCAATATATGGCTGCCATTTGCAATGTTATATTCTGCATGCGGTCCCTTGTCTCAGAAACGCCAGGACCCCCCCACACAGTGTGCTGCTATTACAGATATAGGGTCATAATTCCCTACTCTATGCAGCAATGCACAGTAATGTCAATAAAATAATACTCCCAAATTTCACTGTTTTAATCCTAGTGCAGTCTCATCTATTCTAAGCACTTTCCCTGAACCCTTCACTATTTCTTTACAGGGATTTTACTGGTGGAATTTTGTTCCTTCTTAACAGTAACAATCTGACAGAAACTAAAAGTGGGATTGACTCTACCAAGTTATAAAAGGGAATCAAAGCAACACTATCACTCAAGTTGGTGGCTAATTCTTAGTGAGGTGCTTCTGCAGGCCCCTGAATTCTTGTTCTGCAATGAAATCCAATTTAATCACATACACCCCTGGCCATTTTGAAAAACACTGCACATTCCAAGCTGACCCACAGCCCTAGCTAAAATCCTGCACCTTTCAAGACATTTGCATATTTTCTTTAATAAATACTTCATTTTTTTCCTGAAGTAGTCAGAAATTATTTATGCATTGTCTGCAGGGTTGATAGGCAGTTTATTACATTATCAGTATTAACCATGCTGCTTGAGTTTCCCGATGTTTAACAGCATCCTGACAGATTAAAAAGGGGAAAAGAGAATCCCAAGGGCCTCTGTAGGAGACTGCTTGCCCCAAGTGAAATTAATGGCAGGGATCTGCTGAATCTCAATAATTCTCTCAAGGAGGTTCACACAGACTATGCCTGAGGAAAGTAGAGTTCAGAAACAAAAACAGTGCTTATCTTTTAGTGCTCATCCTTTAGGTTTGCTCAGCATTTCTCCCTTTGGTCAGAGATCCAAGTCACCTGCATATGATAGTTTCACAAGTCACAATTAAAAATGATTACTATTTCTCAGCAAACATTAAAAAAAGAAGTGCAAGTTGAACAGATTTGGTAGTGTGCAGATTCCTAAAGGGCCTCTTTCTGAGCCGATACCCTCTTACTGATTTTCACGTCTTCCCAGCCTTCTGAAAGTAATGAATAAATCACTTATTTGCATTGCTGCCATATAACAAATCATTGCTCCCATATCTCTATGCCCTACAAAGGCCATAGAGGAAGCTTTCACCTAGTGCTGTGAAACTGTTTATTTGGAAGCTGCAAAGAAAATGGAACACAGCTGCCTTAAGGGTCTATTCACTCTTTTCCTAGTTAAACAGACAAAGACAGACCCTGCAAATTGTTGTCCCACTCTGCAAGGGCTATTCTTTCTTGCTACTACAATTAATTGTATTTAGATGTAAAATGTTCTAATCTGGAAATCTGAAGCACTTAATGAAGAAGAAGAAAAAAAATCAGTCTCTCTCCTCTCTCCCAAGCTCACCATTTCTCTCTGGCAAATAAAATTCAAGTTGTTACCATCCACAGCCACTTTCCAGAGTGGCCTAATCCTATACACACTTGTCAGAATATAAGACTCTCAAGTCCACATAGTTTATCTGTTTGTTGCCAGGTCTCTAAAATGGTATTAAAAAAGTGAGGAAAAATATCAACTGAGAAATAAAATAGTCACTGATAGGTCAAGAGGTGGAGCTGAGAGGTCCTAGGGAGCTCACTATGTTGAAAGTTATTTTATTTTAAATGGAAACAGATAAAGGATTCTCCTTTGTGCAAGAAGAGGGAAAACAGCTTTGTTCCCTTCACTGAAAGGGAGAAGTGTAAAATAAATGTATCTATGCCTTTCAACTATAGAATTGCTTCATTTTATTATTGTTCAACATTCAGTGTCAGGAGTGCTGTGCAGGATAAGCCCTCGCTTTCCTCCAGAAGGCAGGTGTGTCTGGCCGGGAGCCAACCACCCTCACCAAAGAGGACTGCAGGTGGATCCAAACCCTGTCACTTGAGGCTGAGGCTCATGAGGCAGGTAACGGCACAGCAGGCTTCAGCACTATTAGAATCCCAGTGTGCAACTCCTAGAGCAGGTTTAAAGGCCAAATTCAGCCCAAGGTTTAAAGGCCAAGGCCAAATTCAAGTACCCTTTGCCTTGCTTGCAGTACAAGAGACTGCATGAGCAAGCAAAGGCATTTATGCACCATTTGAGATTTTCCTGAAATAGCACTGGGAAAAGCTCCAGGAAGTCAATGAAATTACACAAGGGATTCATCTGCATGACAAGCACCAGCTCTGCAAGGCTTAACATGGCAAACAGAAAGACACCCTCAACAACAGTAAAAATCTATTTCTGATCAAAGCTCTAGGAAGAAAAAATATTACTAGTGCCTAAAAAAAAAAATCAGGAAATCTCAAAACTTACACCTTTTGGAGACTTTCAACTGTCCTCTGATATCAGTGCAAGGGGGTTCACATTTTCAAGCTTTTCTTCACGGTTGCTATGACTAGGAGTTTTCTTTAATTAACAGCTAATACTCCCAGGCTATATTGAACTTAAAGAGAAGATCATATAGTCTTGAGAGCTCCACAATGATGCTGAGGCATCTGCCTACACCCCATGGCTGGGTTCACATGCATTGAAGACTGCAGCAGTGAGAAGAAACAGCAAACGTAAGGTCTTACCCCAAAATGGAGCTCAGGCAGGCTCAGGATTCATGCACAGGCCCCGAAGTAGAAAGTTGTATTTGATCTTCTCATTTAAATGTTGCTTCTAATAGCAGTCTGAAATCAATTCCAATGTCAATGTTAGGAATTATTTGATCTGGAAATTCTGTATGATTAAAATTTCAGCCTGCTGATAGTTTAAGCACTACTTGTATACTCAGATTCTGCAAAATCCCCAAAAAGGGCCAATTAAGGTGTTACAAACTCTTTCTTCACCTTTTACATAGATTTAACAATTATATTTGCAAAGACAATCCAGTCTCTTGACTCATCAACAATGTATAATCCCACTTCCTAATTTACAGGTTGACATTCTATGTTGATATTCCCTTTAGCTTTCAAAGATAAAAAAAACTAAAGAGAATTAAAATTTCAGTTTAAACAAAAAGTAAATATGTCTATTTATTGCCTCATGTTTGCTGCTCTCGTAATATCCTAAAATATCAGCTTCTTGTCCTGAGTGTTTGAGTAAGTTATCTGGTAATACCACAAAGGGCTGTCACAATTCACCCCTACTGGTCAGAATCACAATGATTTGCAAATGTCCAAAAAAACCTGCATCAAATACTCCTTATCTGTATACAACCTCATTGATGTGATTAAAAAGAAAAATAAAGTGAGAAAAAGCAATTAAAGAGAGGGGAGAAATGTTTTTCTTCATGGTATTGTAAGCATTCCTCCTAAAATTATTGCTAATCTTGAGCGCTTCCTTTACATGAAACTGCGTCCCCGGAGCATGTGAGGACGCTCAGCTCTCGTTTGGACCAGCAGCACCACCACGGACCGCTCTAGTTTAGACTCATCACTGCAGCATTTCCTTTTCCTATGCCGAATATTGAAAATATGGCTACCTAGCCTTATCTGTGAACTTTGGTTAATATTCTCATCTTACTCTATGGAGGGAAAATGTACTGAGTAATTTTTTTCAGGCAGTTTTTTTTTGAAGTCCTAGCAAGTATTAAGGCTAGAGAAGGTAAGTATATTAACGTATGTTTATATTTGGAGCGCAGAAGCAGGTTTGTGTCAGTCAAATTCCTTTAGGCCTTTATTTCTGCGCCTGACTGGCCTGAAAAGCACATGGCATCTGAATATAGCAGTTTTACCTCTAGCAACTTGCACTCTGCCAGGCAAAAAAAAGCTACTGCTAATGGGTTTTTATCTTGAGGTTTTTGTTTGCCTTTTAGATATCTCAGGGCAGATGTTGACTAACAAGACTAAAGCAGTGAGATAATTCAACATGCAATGGGAACTTTAGCACAAATAGAGGGAAGTTCAGTATAGCTTGGTGGTCTGTGTGGCAGATGACAGTTCTCAGGACACTCTGTACCAAATGTGCCCGAGTGTGGCAGCATGTAGGCAGACAGCACTGTTGCAACGCAGTGCAGAAATGATAGAGGTGGGAAGAATTTACGCCAGATTAAGAGGGAGTCTTCGCTGCCCACTG
Source organism: Nothura maculosa (assembly GCA_032353885.1). Lineage (NCBI taxonomy): Eukaryota > Metazoa > Chordata > Aves > Tinamiformes > Tinamidae > Nothura > Nothura maculosa. The sequence continues at coordinate 65,875 of JAUBOD010000293.1, forward strand.
ACGGTGCTTACTTGCGAATGGGAACACACACCTTATTTGCTTCAGGACCACACTATTCTTTCATACAAAAAGTATGAATTGGTTACCTTCCTTTAGAGGGAACCCTTCAGCGTCTACAGTTTGTTAATCTAATTCTGTTGTCTCTCTTGGTACATTAGTCCTACATTTATATAAATGCACTCATTTAAACTAAGTTATTCTTAGTTCTTGTCAATATAAATGAGATCAGACTAAAATTAAAATTCCCCTTTATACGTAAATGCATGTGGACATGGGATTGAATAAAGTGCAATGTACCACAATATGAGTTACAGTTGTTCAGACCAGCATCTATGAACTCTTTCCCACTCTCCAAAAGGCAAAAAGGCACTTAAGGAGACTAACATTTCAACCCTTCTCGTAGTAAAACACCAACAGATGCACATGAAGTAGGAACAATATGTTTCACTTTTGTGGTGGTATGCCAATAACACATCCTCCGTGCTGTGGAACTAATGCTGCAAAGTCTGAACATTAGCAAGCTAACACTGAAAAGAATCCTGGTATTTAGCATGGCAACAACATGAGCAAAATGTTCCATGTACTAAGCGTCAAGAGCCCAGCCCATCTCTCCGTGAAGTCAACAGGAATATTCTGCAATCCTGAAAAGAGTCACAACGGTGGTAAGACCATTCTTATGGAATAATTCATTTTCCGATGTTGACTCTCACTGAAAGAGAATAAAACCCTACATGAAAATGAAAAATCCTATAGGAAACCAGGTCAGACAGCATAAAACTGCATTCATTTATGCTGACAAGCTGATACGGCTTTCAACATCTTCTGTCAGCTACTGTGGTTGCTAGAGACATAAATACTTGTATAAACCTCCTTACTTCAGCATACTGATTCTGTAAAAATGCTTAGGTGGCCAAAACAAAATCTCATCCTAGGCAGGTGATCTTTACCACATTTTTATCAGATACTTGTCTTTTCTAGAGAACCAGCAGTTCTTCAGGACTCCATGCTGGTGACTTTCATATTCTCATCATTTATTAAAAATCTGCTTGAAGGCTCAACTCACATGCATGACAGCAGCACTATTTATTTACCATCATGTTTTACTCTATTAGAAGTAAATAGAATTTACTATTATTAGAATTGCAGCACTAGCAAAATCTAAACAATTTACAGTGCAAATCAAGAGCCCCAGCTCTCCCGAATAAAACATGCGCCTGAAAGCAGGCAGCACAAATAGCTTATAACCCACTGGGAGGTTTTGACTACAGTCTCTCTACTACAGTCCTTGGCTGGATAAAATAAGAAGAGTTTGCTTTACATAAGTAGCCCAGAAGCTGCTGGTCACATTCACTATTTGATCTGACTTCCAGATGTCAGCTACTTCAAGCACTGGGGCCGCAGAAGGTCCGCACTATGTTATTTCTGAATACAGTACTACAAAATGCCTTATTTTTGCATGTTGTAAGAAGCTTCCTTGAAAATGGTTTTGAAGTCCACCAGTGAATAAATAGTCAGGCATACAGAAAGATTCCCTTAACTAGGATTATAGATTATTCTTTATGTTCCACTCTCTATTTCAAAATTTGGCGAACAGAGAGAAACATAACTCCACAAAGGCAAAATCTCTCTCACGCCCTTTTCTTCCTTTTCTCTGTTACTAGGTGTGCTCACAACCTATGGAAGTGTTCATATATTGGGAGCATTGCCTTGTGAATGGTTGCAAGCAGATACTACATGCTTGAAATCCCAAAAGCATTAAGCATTTAAAATAACGACTCTCTCCAGACAGCCTCCAGGCTTTTTAGGTAATAAGAGACAATGGAAGGTACTTATAAAATAGCCAGAATTTCAACAAGCTATAGATCAAAGGGATCAAGATGAACTAATTTATTAAGAAACCTTGGCTCTATTTTAATGATTTCCCATCATCATCATCCCTTCATCTTTTGCTAGTTCAGACTCCTTATGTACGGAAAGAGTTAAGAACTCCTGTAAAACAGTTAAACCATTAGTATGATTGCTTTTCCTGTGTACATGTTCCTATGTAGTGCAGGTTCCCTTATTTGAATATTTTGACACTTTGGATAACAAACTATTTATCTCATTTGATGCTGCTGACGTTGAAAAATTGGCTAATGAAATTCAAAACGACATCTTTCCAGAGAACTGAAATAGAATAAGATTAATCACAGGCATTCAGCTAAGAGATCTCAGATTTAACAGCTTTCTTTTGTACTATTCTTAACGCCCACTTTCTGTCATTGCTGGTTTTGCTGCTTTTCTGTGCTTCTGCGCATGACTCATTGTTGCTTGCAGCCTGAAGCATTTAATTTTAGACAATGTTTCTCTTCTAGGACAGTCATAAATGACTATAAAGAATTACAGTCTTCAAGCAAAAATGTCACTTTCCTTCAGAAACGTTGCGCCAGATTCTCCACCCACTTAACCATACTCCATTTATTTCCATTTATTAGTCTCAATTTACATCAGCCTCAGTGAAAAATCAATTCTATAATCTAAGTCTCAGTAGAGACGGAACACTGCTTAGCTAGTAAGAATGCATCAAGCTTATTTGTGCTATAATGTTGCTGTATTGCTAGTTTAAATGCTATTTTAAGGCAACCTGCAACTCTTATAAGAGAAATGCTCTTGATTAAGAAATAGTAAATTGTAGACCAAAGAGATTAAAAAAACCGTCAGCTTTACCATTTTACAATTAGGGGGAAAAAAGAGAAAAGCTTTAAAAGGATTTAAATGCATTGGGTTGAATGATCCAAATATCTGAGTATTTGTTTAGTATTTAACGTTAGTTTTCCATATCATTTTCTTTCTAGTGGCTTCCTATTTTGCTTTTTTCCTACTTTGCTATCCAGTAAGTAGCCAGCTAGGATACCACAACTATTGTGGATCTCCGCCAAGTGCGTTAGCCCACACAGAACAACCTGGGTCACTGCTGTCATATGAAGTGATCTTGATGGCTTTTTTTTTTAAAAGCACATTTTTATCATTTTTATCACACTGCACAAGTGCTTCTCTGATGATATATATGGCAGTCAGGCTGAATATATATTATATATATATAAATACATTTGGAGAAGAAATAGAACTCCATGAAAACTGAACTCAGATAACATCTTTACTTTAGAAACTCTTCACGCTAGCACAATACAGATTAATCTGGCTGCTATAATATATATATACACACATATTTTTTCCCCACCAAAGGATGCAGTAATGCCCTCATAATTTTACCTACAACATAAGTACTAAAAACAGCTATTCAACTATTCTGGTCCTTCATCTACTCTGATTCTCTGGAAACATTCTGACCAACTGACTGTCATCTGTTAGTTTGGAGGATTGTCTGGAACAGTCAGCTCAGAGAGTGAAACCTGATAAAAATAGGTGAAGCCCTCACATTTGATGCAAATATTTGGCTGTTGTTGTTGCCTTGATGTTGTTTATTTTTTAATAACGAAATGAAATGGTAACCTTCAGCTGTCCTTTGCTGCTCAGGTAAATTTTCCAAAACGGAAGACAGGGATAAAAATGTGGTGAAAAGTATGCAGTTATCAAAACTCCAGTTTTGAAAATGCATGATGCAATCCAACTTTCTGCCTCGTGCATTATTAAGCATCTTTAGCATGCTGCCTGAATGAATAGACAGGTCTACTCTACTCCTTTTAACTCTTGCAGAGAATGTCAAAACACATTCTCTCACATTCTCTTTGTGATTGCTTTGCAGGATTTTAACAGTATGTTTCCTACAAGCCCCTACCAAGTGTCTTATTGATGTAAAAGTGAAGAAATACGTGACCTGATTCCATGTGCACCCTGTGGCAACATAGTGCAGGAAGGCTGGCACAGATACATCTGCTAAGTTAATACATAGGCATATATCTGATCCTCAGTGAAGATGCTGAACAAAGACCCAGTCTTTGCCTACATGACTATGTGTGCCTGCCAAAAGGCTGCAACTACCACCTGGGGCATACAGACCTAACAGCAATGCAGATAAGACTCTAAATGGTAGTATTGGTAGGTCTTTGAGTAGAGTATGAGACTGCAGGCTTGATTGGAGTATGCTAAAGCTTATTTCAAATTTCTTCCCCACGCAACATCCACATCATGCTGTGGTAGCAGCTCTGCATATGGCAGCTTGCACGTCATCCTACTGTTCATTATCCTAAGCAAGACTGCCTGAGAACCCTGAAATCCCTCGCATGTACATGTGACAGGGCTTGTGGGAAACACAGTCACAAGAAGATGAACTAAATGAGGGTGCAATAGTCTTTACCTAGCCCAGTTAAGCAGGCTGCATGTACAGCTGCTCTAATGTTTTTTCCTCCTCTTCCTTCAAACCAGTGTATCATGCTCTGTAAAGCCAACCAGCTGCAGCAGGTGAGCTGGTCAACCCCTTGTCAAAATGTCAATGCTGCACTTGGGCCACTGGCCAGGAAAAATCTAGGGCAAATCATGGAAAAATACTTTCTCCTTGCTAGTTATGATGGCTATTGCTAGTTACTGATGGTGCAGAAGGGTATTTAGCAATAAGTAACTAGACAATTGCGAGAACATCAATAAAGACACAAAATTTAGACTTGTAGTAAAACATTTGCTATTATCTTGCTGTTCAAACGCACACCTGAAGTGTGTTACCAGATAGTTAAATATACCTGTAACATTCAATATCACCAAGCCAGCAACACTAAAGCTACAGTAATACAGAAATAACTCTAGAGGTCTGCATATATACTGTAGCCAATAGAGAGTGCTGAAAGCCCCAGTTTTGACACCTGTATGGGCTAGATTAAAGTTCTAAATGAGATGTCAACCAGTCCACAAATAACTTTGCTCAGTAATCAGCCCCCATGGAAGGAGCTCAAACTTCAGGTGTCTTTTTGGCCTAATGGTAATCTTTCCATTGATTACAACAAGAGCTGAATAATATTGGACTGAAGATGGCAAGGTTGGGCTATAGTGGAATACAGTCTGACATAAAACTGAGTTGCTATGGGATGTGAGACATAAACTTCCTGAAA
>JAUBOD010000293.1:74650-90217 GCA_032353885.1 Nothura maculosa
ACAGAAAGAATGAAGAATGTACTTATAACAAGCCCATGTGTCCAAGGTTACTGTATACCCTATCATAAAGGAAACACATATATGGGTATGTCTACACGTGTAGACAGAGTGGTCTCTGTCTATGAGTGGTTAATAACTCTACCACAGTTATTTATTGTCTAACTTGTGAGTAAAAGTTTGAGCAAAATAGAACAAAGTTACTAGAGAGTTTTTTTAAACTATTTTCTGTAATAAAGCTTGTATTTTTTGCATCCTTTCTCTCCATATATTTCCATCTTTTCTGTGTTAACTGCAAAGCTCTCGCAATTCTCTGATAAGCAGCTATCTCCTCTGTTTAAATAATGAAAGGAAGGCTTATGAAGAGAGTTAAATGCTTATAAGTATGACAAAATAACTCAGAAATCCTAAGAAAATTTATATGGAAAGTCAGGGAAAAAATAGCCTTGATAGAGCTGAAATTCTTTAAATATAAGGAGTTTGCTCATCTATGAAGCTATTAAATCAACCATTGCCTACACAAAAATGTCATTTCAAAGACCCAGGGAAGTCCCACAATGCTGCAAATGAACAGTATGAATGTAAAACACACAAATAATACGCAAGTATCCATGAGAAAGCAAAATGTTGTTCTTACAGGAAATTACATAGTGTATTTTCAATAACACAAAACAAACAACATGCACTTACATCCAAACTCAGCAAATTATTGGAGGGAGAAAGACAGTTTCAGACCAAGTGTATTTTTACTTATGTTCTTTGAAAAACTATGTATGATTCCTTGAGATTTTTTTATTAATACTGCACATCCCTGTATTGGTTTCCTTTAAAGGGAAATTAAACTACAAATATCATCTTGACTGTTTTAATAGCCCAGTAGATGGAGTTAGAATATTGTCTAAGTAAATTCAACATCAGCCAAATAATTTCCTTCTCTCTTTAGAAATTATCTACTAATAGATAAAGAGGAGATACTGAAATATTATTAACTGGAGATAAAAATACCAGTCTATGAATAACTTGAGGTTTCTAAAGGAGCTTAACAACAGTTTGAAGAATCAGGTAGAAGAGTTTTGAAGAAAAGAGACTGTTAATAAAATAAAATTTTGTCTACCAAACAGTTTACCACCATTGCAGTGCTAAAACAGCAGAATTTTACAGCTGCTTGAGTAGATCAGTCTGTTATATAACAATTTAAAATACTTTTCATAGCACTGTTATTAGCAAAGCTCTTTCCTTAAAAAAAAAAAAACCTTTAAAATGTTCCTTGAATAATTCAAATTTTTCATTTAAAAATGAAAAGGCATTTTTTTTTCCTTGACAGAAATTAATATTTTGTCCCTAGTCCATTTTGACAAGATCTAGTGTGCGGGGAAGCCCAAAAGTACTTCTTGCCATAGAGGAATTATACAAGGAGACTGGTTATCAAGGCCTACAAATTCACATGGGTTGACGTTCTTGAACATTTGAGTCACACACTGAAATTGCTTGTGTATCGATCTAAAGAATGGAGAATTTGTGATTAAAATAAAAACAGAGTTGACAGCACTTTTCTGTGTTTGAGATGGCAACTCAGATTTCTTAACAAATTTTCCTTTTACCTTACCACCTCCTTTGCTAGTCCCCAAATATCTACAGAACAGTTATTCCTACTTTGAAGTTAAGAACTAAGTTTGTTGCCATGGAAAAATCCTTCCAGCCCTATAATTTGATCTAAATTACTCGGAGGTGTACATGAATTTTACATACCAAAAAGAGGTACTGTAAAAATGCATCATATTGTCTTTCTTTTTCAGTCACTTAAAAGTGGGAGAAGTTGGAAAAAGAGTATGCATTTAGTTAAACGCATTTAGTTTACCTCAGAAACACTATCCTGGCAATAACATCTTAGCATAATAACAGAACAAAACCACTATAATTTGCAAGGTCTCTCCAGCATCTCTTACAATTGCCACCAAAGGAAATAACCCAAATTCTCAACATTCTGAAAGAAGGAATGAAAAGGAGGATGCATTCAATCTATCTTCTATACATCCAGCCAGAATATTTTTACAAATACTATTATTTCAATTTCACCTTTAGTCATGAAAAAAAGTTATTTCAGGAAAATGCTTTCTTACATGTAACCTGTTACAGATACAGAATACATTTTTATGAATCTAATTTCACCATGATGGTTCTGATACCATAGCACTTGAGAACATATTAATTCCTGACATTAAATGCTGACCATAAAATACAGATGCACAAACTTTTAGGACAAATTGCCAACAATGAACTCTAAGAACATGCTGTAGAATATTGCATAGCCTGTCTATCATATTGTTACAGTCAAATACAGTCAAATTATCTGCTTTCTGAAGTCTATCACAATATTTAGAAAAAAAACCAATTCTCGCTTAGTTTGCAGACAGATAAGAAACTGTGTCCATCTCCTCTTTGTACATGGTGCAAGGCTATCCAAGGAAGTTAGCACAGATCCTTTCCTTACTCCGTCACAGCACATGTGCTAGCTTATCCTCTGTGCTAGTTTTTTTTTTCTGTTGGTACTGTAATTTTTCACTAAGTTACTATTGGCTTAAAGAAACAAGGTTTAAGTAGTCTCAGAGAGTACCAGCCACCTTACTGGATCCACTCATGTGCCTTAAACAGATATTTGTCCAAAATTGCATAATAAACAGTAGCTTTGCAGATCAAGAAAGAGGGTCCATTCTCTTCAAAGTCTCTTCATACATTTATATATATATATATATATATATATATATATGTATAAAAACATACACAGATAAATATATCTCTGAATTTTTAGTATTTTTATTTCCAAAATACTGTGTTATGTTAATAGAGTTTATGGGGATAAAAGAGCTACACTTCCTTCTGGGCCCCATTTGCTCTGGACAGATTGATGTGCTCTCCATGTCGTACGACAGAGGAAACACCGTGCTGTTCAATAGCACCCTTACTCACATCCTGACTGCATCCAACTCTCATGTTCTGAGTGAACAGATTGCTTTTATGACAGCTTTGAAACTCAAAAGGAGTCAGTTTAAAATACAATTTCATTTTTAACCATCGTACTAGTAACCTTTATAATCTAAATCACAATCATATCCAACATGATGCTAAGCGTATCTGTTCCAAAGTAAGTGCCAGTGTAAATACAGGCAGAGTTCTGAAAGGTTACGTTACAGATCTTACACAGTTTTAAAAGGCAAGCCTGCCTTTAGAAGGTAATCCTGGAGACATTCAGAGGCCAACCATTCAGCAAGCATTTAGCAAACAACCCTGGCATTTATTTATTTTCAGTCCCCATCTTCTTGCTCTTGAGAGTACCACATAAAAACATTAATTTTGCAAAGTCCTCCAAAAATTACATCAAGGACACTTGGGCATCTTGCATTCTAGATTCTTGGATAATCAAGAACATAGTATTACTCGGAGGGCTCTATAAGCTCTCCAGTCATCTATTCCACAAATGTAATTCAAGTACTTTTAAAACATTTTCCTCTACAAACATATGATTATTTTAGCCCCTTGCACTTAATCTCTGAAATACCCCTATTAAATATGACTAGTTACCCATACACTTTTTGTACAGGATGATATTTATCTCAAGTGGTGTAAGTGGAACTTTTGTTATACATATACTGTGCAGAACACCAAGATATCTAAGTTAACAGGAAAGAACACAATCATCATAATTATTCCAAGAGTGGAGACAATATGAAAGGAAGGAGAATGTGGAGCAAAGCTCTCTTCCAGAACAAAACCTTCTTTAGCTTCCACACTTGGACTCCTCTAAATAGTATTAGGACAGTTTCACCACAAAATTAACTATGCAAAAAATTACGTGCTATGCAATAACTGTTTTTGAGGGCCACCAAAAAAAAAAAACTGAGAGAAAACATTTCAGCTCAAAAGTAGTTGTAATTAACTTTCACTTCCATTTTATCTTAGTTACTCCGACAGGATTCTCATTGGGGATTTCTAGTTCCTAGTTCCTTTAGCTATATCTTGTATTCTCCACTGAATTAAGACTTCTGTAATACACTTTTCATTTGTGGAACCATTCAACAAAATCCAAATCTATTTTCAGAATGGAACAGGAGTAGAGAAGAGAGCAAAAATAAGTGAACCTCATAGAAATAAGATTGCATGCATTGACTGTAAGTGCCAGATAACCACATCACTTACCTGCTTTTGTCTAGAAAGCACTTGGATTCATTCACCAGCTGTGCTGCATTCCATTAGAGCCACCATCACAGATGGAAAGATAAACCATTCTGGAGAAGAATTTCTGAAAAACATAAGGAGTAAAGCAATTAACTACAAATTGCTAATTTAATTAAAGAAGAATACAAAGACAACAGTAATTAATCTTGAGATAATACTACTGATTAAGAATCACTGATAAGTACAAAATAGTTAATGGCTGGAAATGCTGCCAGATCATACAGAAAGTATAACTTTTCCCCACAAGATTTTAGATTTAGATATACTTCTGGATTTTTTTTTTAATCCTGCAATGGTGAGATTTTTTTTTCTATTTTTTTAATTTGTTTTCTTTCATCTGCTGGATGTGTAATTTAATAAGAGGCTTTATTTGTTTGTGCTCTGTGAATGATGGAAAGACAATGGCCTCTGACAATAGCTGGTGTGTTTATTCTGCTGTGAAGGCAACAATTGTTGTGTTGCAAAGAGAGATAAGGTACTTACTAGGTTGTGTTAAGATGATGCGCTAGTTTAACTCCTCTGTGAAGGAGAGGGCAAAAAAAATGTTTTTAATAGAGTAAGCTGAGCAGTAAGAACTGTGTTCTTATCTTGTGACTCATCTGTTCTTAACCTCAGGATAAGAATGTTCTTGGTCAATGGGGAAGTTCCAGTCCTTTGGCTCTAGATATAGCACAAAAATACTTAGAGCACTTAAGTCATCTTGCATATAGTATTCATAGACCTTCATTTCTAAAAGTGTAAATATGGGGATGAGGGGGAAGGCAAGAACCTTTCTCTACTATGTTTGCTTTTTATGCCTGTACCAAGGAAGCTACGTCTTATAGCTCTTCACCAGTGCAACTCAAGGATATTTCTCTTGATACTCTTAACATGGTTTAAGTAGATGACTAATTTAAAAGACAGGACACTGACTTTCACCTGGAAGACTCCTCTCTGGACATAGAGAGGTGCATCTGAGCAGTAAGCGAGCTGGATTTCTCTGTATGTGTATCATAGTGGTGTTTGTGGGGGTGTTGTTTGGCTGTTTGTTTTTAAAGACAACTTGATCAGCTGGTATTATCACTCATACTGCTGATTAAGTAGCTTCTAGGAAGGCTCTTAATTGTCAACCAGAGGCTGATCTTGGGTATCTTTTGCCATCACACTATGAAAAACTTGCATCAGAGCTCGTATTCTGTTGGTAATTAAATTGGTGGCTTAAAAAGCTGGCATGCTACAGTAGGTAGCTGCTGAAAAGTGCTCTGAGTGTACTTGTAACATTCCTAATCTGAGCTGTGGGTGTTTTTGCTTGTAGAAAAACATCATCCAGCAAAGACAAAGCTTAACTAACTCTCCACAGTAAATACTGATGCTAGTAAAGGCAAAATCCTATTGCGAAAGGACAATATAATAGGTTTGGGGGCTATTAACCTACTTTTATATAAAATTTCAGTGTTGATGCTACAGCTGTCTAAGATGCTTTTCCACATACATGCACATGTCTCTTCCAAAAGCTGCAAGCCCTAGAGGAACAAAGCTACCCAAGCACATGCTGGTGCCAGGCACTCCTCGTGGTGCAGAGGACTGGCCTTTCAGACATACTGTGCCCATAGCTTCCCAGCAGCATCAGAGTAAGAACAAGGTTCCCTCACTAGAGGCGGATGCAGCCCTGCTGTGGGGGTGCAAGGCCTCCCCAGGGCTGCAGCAAGGCGAGAGGCCTGGCTCTGCCTCCTCTCTTCTGCACCTGAGCAGAGGAAAGCCGCTTCTCACTCTGTGAAGAAGCTTCCATAGATATTGCCGCTGCTGTGGAGCAGGCTGCACAGGTGGGGAACAGAAAGGGAAAGTCAAGAATACATTTGTAGCCCTGTCTCTAAGGTTTTACACTAAATCTAGCCTCAAAGTTCTGCTCCTTTAATGCCTTGTGGTTGTCAAGACACACAGCAAAAAGCAAGGACTCTTTGTTATAGAAGCTGCTTCTTATAGAAGTTGCTAACTAAAACTGGGTGGTTGAAACTAAATTGTATGCTATATCTGAGGATTTGCTGAATCTCACAGCAGTAATTGCCACAGTACTTACTGTTTCAGAGTGGTTTATCTGAAAATATAAATTACTGCCTCTTGGGATGTTAAAATATAAAAATGGATTTACTCTGCTCCTAAAGGAGTCTTGCCAGCCAGTTAGAGCCAGCAGTTTTCTAGCTCTCCTCAGATAATAGAAATATAATCAATTCAACCAATTTCAGACCCTGAATAAAAAGCAGATTGGGAATTGCACTGAGTTGCTTGCCTCCTGACTCACTCCAGCCTGAGCCGAAAATGACTCAGAGCTGCTATTCCCTACCCACTCCTCCCATCAATGCTTTGGGCAGGCAGGGCATATGAACCAGATGAAACACTGGCATCTTCAGTCAATACTTAGCAAATATAGTTTGTTTCCTGGTTTGCGTTGATTGTCACGATAATCTCCTGTGACAGCAGAATGTGAGTCACCCCATATATTGGTAAGTTGTCATACTGAAATAGTGGAGAAAACCAAAATTGTGAGGCAAGATGCACACTCGGCATATAATAGGTGTGTGCTATTGTACATACAAGCAAATATAAAAGACCTGACAGGTTTTTTTATCTACACAGTATGCACAAGAGCAACAAAACCAGAAAACAAATCCTGTACTGTGATAGGCTGGTTGAGAAAGTAATATCCTACTAGAAATAAAACTGGGTTAAGCTTACTAATCCAATAGTCCTATTTCTGTTTGAGAAACAGAAATCCTTTTTAGAGAGGTGTTTGTTAGCATATCCTTGCAGGATCGGACTCCAAACTGAAGACTTTAGGCTTTGTGGAAAATTTGTTTAGGTGAAGGGAGCTTGATGGCTGCTTTCAATATACTTAGTTCTGCTTCCTGGCAAATTAGGTGTTTGCATAGTCTTATATTGGTCTTCTGTAAATTTTAACTAGTAGATACAGTAAATGATTTCACTTAAATTACAGTTTTACAAAATCACAGGACTAAGCAAGTTAAATATAGAATATTATAGCTGTAGGGGTCAGTGTTCCAAGCACTAATTTATGTGAGCAGAATAGATTTTTCTATATTTAAAACAGAGCCAAAAGAGAGGCTTTGGCTTGCAGTCAAACACTAATGCCACCTCAAAAATGACAGTCAGTTCTAAATAAATAGTGGTTCAAAGTGCTGGATTACATCAGTGTCAAGCTGTGAGTTTACTTTTCTGTCAAGAGCAGTTACTACAAGGACCACTGAATCAATGCCAAACCAATACTAGCCACTAGCCTAAAACAAGTGCAAAGATGTATATGCAACTCAGAAGCATTTCCTGCAAAGACTTCATCCCTCATTTCTTCTGAAATATCCAGAGCACACAGTAAACCTCAAAGGCTTCAAAGTTTCTTGGGGGCTAGGTTTCCTGCAGCATCCTGAATCCCTTTCTCCCAGAGGGATTTGTTTCCTTCCTCCTTCCCGCTGCTGTGGTGCCTCCACCACGCAACCCCTGAGCCCCATGGCGGCAGCTCGAGCATGCCTGCCTCAGAGCCTAGAGGTGTCCGGCTGTTCCACTAACACCCCTCGCACCAGAGGAGCCCTGTGCACTGGGCATTACTGCAGGGGTGCCCTGACAAGGCTGCTGGCTTTGTAAGGCAGCTCATTAAGAACCAAACTTTCACCTAGGCTGCACTACTTCAAGACAGCACAGTTTGGTTGTGCTTGTGCCTCTTCTCACAGTGCGCACTACAATAGCACGTGCTGACCCACCCTCCCTTCAAAGACCGGGTACCTATCCTGGCATCACGCACAGTAAAACTAGATTGCCTCGAGGTGAGCAGACTATGCTGAATGGCCAAAGGACAACAATCTGGTGAAGCGAGAGCATTAAGATGCTTTTCTCGTCTTAGCTCTTCAAATTTCTTTCTTTAGCTTTTCATTTTTTTTTTATTTTTTTATAACAAGAATTTAAATGGCTCCCTCTTGTGGCTTGAGAAATGCAAAACTTGCATTTCAGAACAGAAAACAAAATTCCTCTATAAGCATTTGTGTGTGTGTGTGTGTGTGTGTATACACATACATGCGTGGTGTATATGTGCCTAGAGCAATTTAGCTATCAGTATATAGCAGCAACTGATAAGCACGCACATACCCCTCACAGGGTACTCTTAGAAGGACTCACTCAGGAAATTACTGGCTGAATTCAGCTGTGTATTCCTGGTGGGGGCAGGAGGGAAAGGATCATGAATAATGGTTCATATTCATCTAATTTTGTATGGCAGACTAACCTATATCTGTGTCCTGCAGATAATTCTGTCCTTAGACTCTTCTCCAATGTGTGAGCACAGAATATCCGGATAGTATAGCTTCCTTGTGTTTTATACCATGTTTTCCTAGGTGAAAAAATACATAACCTCAAACAGGCAAAGAAGAGTAATTGGAACTCTAAAGGAAAGCTGTGAGCATAAATAACTCTGGCAGGAGGTATAAACTGTATTTTGATAATCCTTCCTCTTTCCTTCTTCCTGGCATCCACTAGCTCCTAAAACTCAGCTCAGACTTTTAAACTAGCTCAGACTAAACTAGCTAGACTAGTTACAATGTACTGTAACTTAACTAGTTCGGACTTTCAAGCCATAAAGGTTTTCTTCGCAATGATTAATGGCTATAAAATTACAAAATGAGTGAGACTCTGCCATAAAATAATGGCATGCTCAGCAACTTTGGACATTAAGCAACAATCCTGGAAACACACTTGGCTGAGGAAAAGTCCTTGTGTAAGACTTAGGGAGGTATTGGCGACCTCATTAGGCTAATTAAACACATACATAGGAAACCTCTAAGAAAGCTTATGAGAAAGCACATCTGAAAGGTTTTGTTCCAGGACTACTGATTGCAGATCTGTGGTTTCTCACAAAAGTTGTCCATGAATATTTATTTGTTTTCCTTTAAGGTCCAGGCTTGCTGTAGAGAGCGAATAATGCAGAGGGCTTTATAAGATAAAGCTGCTTTCTCAACTAAGCCCTTCTCTGAGAATTAAGTTCTTATTGCTTACATTGATTCAGAAGTCTGATGGCATGAACTTTCCTTCAACAGTCTGAAGAAGGGGGTTTTTAAGAAAATGTTACATAGTACATCCTGATTTTGTCATTGTCCTTCTTTGGAACGTGTTTTCTGTGTCACAACCTTGTAGATTATAACTGTAAGAGTGGCAATATGGCTATCAGCATCAAAAATTACCTTTTTAAAATCTAATACCATTGAGAATTATAGAATGGCAGTAAGACTAGTACTAAAAAGCATACCCCAAGAAACTACCGGGTAATGTTCTTCATGCTTCTTAGGAAGAAAATTTAGTTCATGTTTCATTAGCGAGCTTTTTAGCTTTGTTTCAGCCTAACTAAGGCTATTAGATATTTATGAAACATAATGTCCCTTAAATAAGTTCAGACTTGGGATTTAACATTCCTTCCTAATGTGTGCAGGATTTTGGTACAAAAAGTTTGATATGCAAGTTGGCTTAATGCTTCCTTCTCCAGCTGAAGGAGTCATTTTATGTCAGATTGTCCCACACCTAGACGTGCCTGACGTACACCTATGCATGAATTCCATGAAATTCCTGCTACGAGATTTTGTTACAGACAGGAAACAAAATCAGGAACATCACAATTCTCTGTAGCCCTTAATAAGGAATGCGGCAAAAGCAACTCTCGTATTATGTCATAATCTTTGGTCATTAAACACAAAAAAAGGAAGTGGAGAAACCAAGATTGATGCTGCAACTTTAATCCGACCCCTTTGTAAAGGAGGCCAAATTTTACGACAGCCTTTCACATATTATGAAAAAATTTCAGGACTTCAGTCATCAAGCTTTTTTTTCTTTAAAAAAAAAAAGAATTGTTTTTAGTAATCTATTGTTGGCATATGTGTGTAAAAGTAACCAAGGCATATTCCTGGACTTGACCTCATAAACTCTACCATATAAAATAATTACAGCTTCAATGGACTGCAATATTTAAAAATACTACATTTATACCACATATATAGATGTCCTGCAGACAATTTCTGTGGTTAAATTATTACTTTGTGATTCTAGAAAAAGAGCCACTGATTTGAATTCCTGCGAGGCAGGGGATGAGGAGGGAATGAAGGCTTGTACATAACCAGCTTCCTACCACTTCTCTGACTTGTTGTATTTTTAACATCTCTCTTCTGTGCAAAGCACCTCAGCAATACACGAGTGGTAGTTGCATAATATAATTAATTACTTTTCTGAAAATGCATCCCACTTACTGTATGGCTAACACCGTTCCCTTTTTTCCACAAAAAAAGCTGTTATTTCTGCACTACCGGCAGCCGTCACACGCTAAAGCGGGAGTTTCACCGTTATTCCCACACGCCCAGGGCCCGCCCAGCGGGACGGTTTAACGGCCGCGCGCGGGGGGCGGGGCGAGGCACGCGCACAACGGCCGCCCGGCCCCGGCTGCGCGCTGACGTAGCGCGCGCGACGCCGGGAGCGCGCGCGGGCGGGCGGGCGGCCCGCGGCAACATGACAGGTGGCGGGAAGCGGCGGCCCCGCGGCGGGGACGCGCGCACGGAGCAGGTGGCCGGGGGCGCGCGGCGGGGGGGGCAGGTGCGGGGTGGGGCCGCGCCCAACGGCTCCCGGCGGCCGTTGGCGGCCCCGGGGCTGAGGGGCCGTGGGTCCTCCCGCCCTGTATGGCGGTGCCGTTGGGACCCTGCCGTTGTCCTGCTAAAATTGTGTGTGTTCCCGAAGAGTGTTTGTGCTTTACGTTATTTTATTTTAAATTGAGCCTGTTTTAGTGATGCTGAAACATGACACGTGTGGCTGGGTGGATGGCTTCCCACTCTGCTTCAGGTAACGCCGCAGTTTAAGCTCCTTGCAAAGTCTTTTACTGCTTAAAAAAAATAGTGCAGAGGGAAGCAGTTGTTCCAGAGAGAAGTTGGGAGGGTTCATTGAGTCAGACATGACCGAATATTGTCTCTACTCATTGGTGAGACTCTGAAGAGCCCGCAAATATGTGAGCATGCCAACTGCAACTGGTTGCCCTAAAGTAACCCAGACCTTAGGTTAAACTCCGGGCTTACTTAGTCCTTTGCTTAATCAGCCGGCAGTTGTTTCCATGAGTGTTTCCAGGCTCGTGAGCAGAGCGGCGCTGCCTCCCGCACTGCAGGAACTTGCCCTGGATAATGCCCCAGTAAGAGGCTTTGCCCATACTGTAGGCAAAGATGCTGCGGTCTGCATATATGCCACTTCAAATAATAACACGTTGTTAAACCAATGTTAACTGCTTTCCTCTGCAGTGTGAAAAAAATGGCGATGTCAAAAAGAGAAGGTCCAACCAGGCAGATATCCCTGAGCACCTTCGCCAGGAAGCAGAAGCCTGTTACCAGCTGAGGCTGCCTGAAGACTTCTACCAGTTTTGGAAGTTCTGTGAGGAGCTGGATTCTGAGAATCCAAGTGGTGCGTTTGGGGTCTTGTGTGCGCCTTGGTGGGGGCACGGGCACAGCGGGAAGAGGGTTAACTTCTTTTAACCATCACTCTCAAGAACAGCCTAAAGTTAGGCATATAGGAGGTTAAAATTCATTCTAGTGCTGCTTCAGTTTTCAGCTGAGATGCAGGATAACTTCCATGAGCATAAACAAGAATTGCAGAGAGAGATTCCTGCAGGTGTTAATCAAGCTTCCTGAAATAGCTTTTTTTTTATCATGTAATGTAGAGGGATTAAATATTCTTGAATATACTTGCAAGGAAGACATTTGTAAAAATAGTCAGAATAGAGCTCAAGTTCAGCTATATCAACCCAAGCTTCAACTTTTCAGAAAAACTTGGTCAATGTATTGTAAGATATCCCTGAAGCACAAAAGTTATTGTTTCAAAGGACAGTAGTATGTATAAAAGACAGTTTATTTTCATATGACAAGTTTAACAGCTCTTGCATGAAACTTACCTGAATAAAAGACTTTCCTTTTCTGGTAAATAACATGTTTGACTTCTTAGGTCTGTGGAGGCTTCTGATGCCCAACTGGTTCATGTATAAAAATTAGGGTCTTCTGCAGTAAGAACTTAATGGTTTAGATATGCACTTGCAAAAAGTGAAAAACTTCATGCTTTGCTTTACAGATGCACTTGTGTCAAGTGTTGGGCTTAAATTGGTTGGACCATATGATATTCTTGCTGGAAAACACAAAAAAGTAAAATCATCAAATGTGGATTTCAATCTTCACTGGAGATTTTTCTATGATCCCCCAGAATTCCAGACTATAATTGTTGAGGATGGCAAAACCCAGTATCACATGGGATATTTCAGGTATTTTAATTAAAGCAGGCTCTTGCTCTAATGTAATTTTATGCAATTTTTCTCCTCCGTATTTCTGGCAAGACCGGATTTGAGCTGTGCATTGTCATCTAGCGAGAATTTTTCCCTTCTGTAATGACATATATTGATATATGTTGATGTCTTTACCATAGTCCTAGCATTCAATATACTGTAATTGAAGAATGGATTTTTAGATACTTGTTAGTCTCCTCCTGCTTCAAGCATCTTAACTTATTCATCTTTGCGAGGGGAGAAATGAGCCCAGCCTCACTATCTATATGTATCTTTCCACAAACAGGGATGTGCCAGATGAACTTCCAGTGTGGATTGGTGCAAACGAAGCTAAGAAGAACTGTGTGATTTCACAAGTTGGTGATAATGTATTTGCTGCAGTCAAGTAAGGTTCATATTTACTTAGTTGTAAAAAGTAGCATAGAAGAAGTATGTATAGATCAGTAGATGTGATGTGTGAGAATGCAACTATTGTAGGAACATTGTAGTTCTTCCTTTCTTGAGAAAGTCTAACTTATTTTCTAATACTGCAAGCAAGCTTTAAAGTACTCCTTTATGTTCAAGAAGCCCACAAAAGCTTTTACATAGTGAAATAAACATGCTAATTATGTACATAATTCTGTACAAGAGTCTCTTGGTATGAAATTCCCACCTGGTGTTTTGAGATAGTTCCCTATTTTCATAGCATGGAACATGAAGGTGTCAACACAAACACATGTTGATCAACATGGTACTTCTTATTGGTGTGACTAGGGAAAAGGCATCTCAGACAGTGGGGAAATGGTGCAATCAAACATCTTGTTAAATGAGTAGCATCTAGCTCTTGTTTTTGCCTATGTATAAATGCAGTTAGCTAATATGTGTGAAAATAATGAAGTACCATTGCTGACCTGGAAGGATAACACTTAGGCAGACATCTAAGTCAGAATGATCCACGAAGCTCTGTGTGCACCTGTGTAATGAATATACACAGCAGAATTGGGATTCTCTCACTTGATGATCTGTCAGTTAAAAACTGAAATCCTTCTAAGGATGGATGTGTGTTAGTAAGTGGCGAGCAGGCTGAGCATTCCTGCAAAGCCCCTTGTCCAGAGCAGAACAGCCAACAGGGTGGGTTTGGAAAGCACTGTGCTGAACCAGCTACAGGCGCATAATGTGCGAGGCAGCTGACAAATGGTCCATCAGGCTCTGAAGCAGCAAACTTCAGTTCTTAAGACAGAAGAATGTTCAGCATTGGATTCATGAGAATCTTCAGCACCTGCAGGTTGCATAAGCCATGTAGTAATGCAAACACAGATAGGAAATGCTCGTATACTGTCCTTGACAACTTGTGAATGTCCAGGATGAAGCTGGTGTCTGTCCTTGACAGCTGGGTGCTGGGAGGGTCGGGAGGGACGAGAACAGTTAAGCAGTCTGTGTGTGTCAATAAAGCGGTGTTGGAATCTTTGTGGGAAGATTTGTGAGTTTAGTGATTAGAAGGCTGTATGTTTTGGTTTTGTTTTATAGTAAGCTCTCTTAAGAGATGTTTCTTCTGCTTACAGATTGTTTTTGTCCAAAAAACTTACGGAAGTGACTGATAAAAAGAAAAATGCTATTTTGAAAGATATAGATGAGAAGCTAACAAGAAGAGCAAAAGAACTGGGTTATTCTCTTGAACAGAAAACCATGAAGATGAAACAGAGAGATAAGAAGGTATGACTCGATCCACTTAGAAGCCCTATCTTTTTTTATTGACTTACTTTATTATTGTTTTCCTCTTCCATTTTGCAAAGAAGCCTGCATTTAAGAATGTCCAGGAGATAGTCACCTGCTAGATAGAACTTTAAGAAAGAAAATATTAATATATGTTTATTCCAAATAAAGGGACTAAATCAAAACTTTTACTCTTGCAAACCACAGCTTGGCAAGTAAGGCATTAAACTAAAAAAGCCGGGCAAATAGTCTAAAATATGAGTTATTGTGTGTCGTATATTACTATATTATAATGCTGTTTTCTTGGTTTAGGTTGTGACCAAGACATTTCATGGAGCAGGCCTAGTTGTTCCTGTAGACAAAAATGATGTTGGATACAGAGAACTCCCTGAAACAAATGGTAAAGATCTTCTGTTCTACGTTCTATTTTAAGAAAATAAACACAGTGTCACATGTGTACTCTGGAACTAATACTTTTTTCCACTTGAAAAATATCAGCAGTGCAAGTGAAGAACAAGAGTCTTAATCATCACACTTGAGCTGTAGGTATTTTATTTAAATAAACTGGTTGAGAATCAACAGAGAACACTAAATCTGAAATAATACTTTACTTAAAGTGTTATTAACCTGAAGTGGTCAAGACTACGCTTTCTTCTGTTTTGGCAGAAGAGAAAGTCTTTCTGCTGCAATCTAATAAATAGATCCAAAGAACTGAACTACCTTCAGGGATTTGTGGGTGTATTTATTATTTTCTGTCACGCTTCCTAGTTCTATTCTAACTTCAGTTAGCTCCTTGTTGCAGTTTTTCCCCACGAATGCTTTTTGCCGTTCAGGGAACTGAGATAGGTAGGTGTGGGCTAGGAACGAGCAGCAAAGGGAGATGCCATTTCATCAATTACATGGGCTGTGTCTTTTTAATCTTCATGTTAAGTGTGTCACATGCAGTATATCTTTGTTTTAAAGCACAACTGCAATGCAGTATTAAATTTTTGTTACCTCAACAGTTAAGTGTTTCTGCTTTTGTTGTTGCAGCCAATCTTAAAAAAATTTGTAAGGCCATTGTGGATGCTCCTACTGATGATCAGAGGCTGAAAGCTTTTGCTCCCATTCAAGAAATGCTCACTTTTGTCCAGTTTGCTAATGATGAGTGTGACTATGGAATGGGATTTGAGCTGGGCATGGACCTGTTTTGCTATGGATCACATGTGAGTACTACAACACTCATACTTCATGAAATGTGGTTTTTGCCTGGATTAGGAGCTGTTCTGTATATTGAAAGTATTCCCAGCTCATCCAGCTGTCATCACTAGGAATTA
>JAUBOD010000293.1:93781-110687 GCA_032353885.1 Nothura maculosa
AGGGGCTGACCACAACAGGCCCAACAAGTCCCCTGGGCACGCCAGGGAAATGCGATGCTTCCTGCTGTTGCAAGTTGGTGCAAGAGATGAAAAAAAACTAGATAACACTTTTACACTTCAAGAGTGAGTATAAACAGCAGAGCTCAGGCATTATCCTAGCATTTGCCAGTAATTCCAGTCATTTTTGTCTGACATTAGTCATACTTGTAGAGGAATACATGCTGACCACACTGCCCAAGAGCGACCTGAGCGACTATGGTGACGAATGCCTCACACACCTGTAATTGTACATTGACCACTTCTATTTCTGCAGTCCTATGGGCATAATTACCAACAGAGGGAAATTTTATCTCATCCCAAATTATCAAGCGTGATTTTGGCAGCTGTATTTCTTATTTTTCTTCTCCCTGTTTAGGTTTATGGTATGGCATACAATCTTTTCCTTTGTATGTCTGGTCATAGTGGGTATGTGTGACTATGAAACAAATTAATGTGGTCCTCAAAAGACGAGAGTCGGGAGGTTAGGGATCTGTCAGTTACCCTGCTGGAGCATGTGTTGTTGCTGGATTTTAAAGTCTAGGCTTAGTTTCAAGTACTGGATTCCATTCTGCCTTCCTGACCATCGCTTGTGGCTATGTAACTTAAACATACCTATGTACCTGGGGAAAAAAGTGACAACCCATCTAGTAATTCCAGTTACTTTTTTTCCTATTTTTAAGACCTTGCAGCTTTTATTTTAAAATAACATTTTCAGTACTACTGTTCCAGTTATCTGCTAATAAACCAAAAAAGAAAAGAAAAAAAAAAAAGCAAATTTCAAGGTAACGGCAGTGACAGTTAGGTTTGAAGATGATCTTATACACATGTTGGATCATAAAGAAACCATTTCTTTAAACCCTTCATTTAGTTGTAAACATTTGCCCAATCCTCCGATACTTGCAGAGGATTATGAATTATTCTATAAAATCACATTAAAAAGGTAATTAGTTATGTGAGATATTAACTGATTTGTATTTAATAGATTTTTTTAAATCCATAAAAATATAAATAAAGAATGGTAAAACTTCAAGAAAAATAATATACATTTAGTGCAAGTTACAAGTTACATTTCTTCCTACTGTGTCAGCAGTGGAACATCTTTCATGGAGGAAAAAATAAAAATGAAGATTATTGATCTCCTATTTTATGGGGGGGAAGGTAAGGGGGTATCTCCAGTGTTGTAGCATGCAATTTTTACCAGATACACGTATACAGAATTGTTCCAGTTCTTAACTATTAGTGTAGCAGTATTTTCCCTTATACTGCATGACATTGGTATATATAATAGTGTTTTCAATTAATACAAAAATTGCATAAGACCAGGTCACATTATTGATATCTTCTGCAGCAAAAACAGTGTATTCCTCCGAAACTCTCATTTCTCCTGTTTCCCTCGTGTCAAGCACACAGGGGCTCAAAGCTGCCTCTCACGGTTCTTGCCATGTATAGGACCCGTTCGAGCTGTTTTTGTCGCAGTGGATCTGCACTGCCTCAAGCATTTCATGATGTACAGACTACATGTTTAATGGCACAAGGAAAAACCTCCCTTCTTGTGATCAAATCTCAGTAACTCACAGTACGTCTCAATATGAGAAACTACTGCTTCAAAAGGGCACACCAATTTTAAAGATGCTTTGTTACGGCTCAGGAGAGAGAGAAATAAAGCTCTTCTGGAATGTAGAAAGGTAATGTGTAATAACTATACGTTTCATGAGTTAACACAACAGTTTTCTATGGTAAAAAGGGCAAGACCTTTCAGTCTCCATCAGATGGCTCAACTCGGAATGATCCCTCCAGAAACAGGGACTAGGAACACATCTCTTCAAGGCTGAAGTACCGGGCTGGGGCTGGAGAATTGCGCCTCCTCACAGGGCTCCTCGCTGCACTATCATGGCAGACCTCGCGTCTCGGGATCGCATCCAGTGCAGGAGAGCAGCTCTCCCTTCCTTCCCACGCTTCCACCTCGCCACATGCTCCCCCACACCGACTCCTGACTTCCAGCAGCACCGTGACGCAAAAACCCAGCTCGCGTTTCTGATTTTTGAAGTATACCCCAGACTAAAGTGTTGTGCTATTCAACAAATGAACCTCCTCTTCCGTCTCCTCTCTCTCCTCAGCGATGGGCTTCAGTTGAACATTATTGAGGCGGGGTCTTGGTTTGCCGTCTGGGCCATATGCCGGAGGATATCTTTTTTTGTTATAATGCCAAGGAGGCGCCTGGAAAGGAGAAGCAGAATACACGTATTAATCCAGACAGGAAAATAACAGAGCAGAACAAAGCTGCAGCCAAGTCCTTTTTGTTGACAGGAGTACAGCAAAAGTAAACAGCCTGATTTGCTTATTTAAACAAAAACACTTTATTAATCAAAATATCGAGTAACCACCAGTTTGCTGAAAGACAGCACTGCTGAGACATCGGATAGGATCGTCTCGGACTGCTGTAATCCATTTTTAATGAAATACAAGTAACATGAGTAAAATCCAAGACCGTTTTTATTTAACTTTTTGTTTCTACAAAAATGAAATTTTGATCGGTGTATGCCAACAAAAAAGTAACAAAGAGGGACAAAGAAAAAAAGAGGTATGAAAAAGAAGTGACATTGATCCCATTTTAGAGGGGAAGCCTGTTTCAACCTATCAGAAGGGACAAATTACTTGATGGGCCAAAGATTTAATATCAAATTGAATTCCCTTCCCATCCTTTTCTTTTGTTTTTGAAAGTAAGGATCTTTCCAGGGTCACACCACTGGATCTGAGAGAGTATTTTCATAAGAGCACTGACCATGTAACATAGCCAAAATAATTTAGAGTTAACTAAATTTTGAAGTTTACGGCTGTTATAAATGGTAACAAATAAGGTTTCATTTTCCAATTTAGATACTGTGCTCTTATGATGGGAACTTAATTGCTGTTAAAGTTATAACTGTGTCACATCGAGAAGGGGTGAAGCTGTCCAAAAGGATAGTATCACAGGAGAAGCACAGAGCAGAATGAATGAGCTGCGGCCCTTGTTATTCTGGTTAGTACATTTTGTTCTCTCTTATTAAAGGAGGCATGAAATACTTGTGAAATATTAGCATAAAATGAAAACATAATTAGCATGTTTTGCACAAAAGCAGCTAAACTTGGTGGGTAGGTTTAGTAGTGATGTGGCTATTGCAGAGCAACCAATATTCAAATTAAGACAAAGTCTATCTTTTAACTGAGGTTAGATCACAACATCTTGGTTAAAGCAACATGTAGGTTCCAAAGCCACTGGTAAAAAAAAAGATAATAATACGAACAGGGCACTATAGTAGCTAAAGATATGACTACACATTTTGTGAAGGGCTACATGAATTGCTGTAGATAACAGCTGCATTACAGAGCATTACAGTGCAGAACTAAAAGATATGACTACTTCAACAAAAATATGTAGATAGTGGGGTTAACAGGGAAGACAATATTTCAATCTATTTAAAAACATGTTTAAATTTGCTTGTCAAAAGATGTCACACTTGCTTTGGTATTCAGCAGCTACTTAAAGCTGGCAAGATCAGAAAAAATACAAGCGACTTATATGAAAATCAATCTGTACGAGGGGAAAAATATTCCTAGCTGTGCGCTCTCCCATCTGGCATAACACAAAACAACCAGATGGACCTACGTGATCTCAAGAGCAAAATATTAGAAAGCTTTTGATCTCTATCATTTTCTTTCTTTTAATGTTGTGACTAACAGCACATCCGTATTAACAGCTTAAATTCCACAAATATATTTGGCACATAGTGTTTTGTATTACGGCTTCTTGAATACCAATTTTGAGTACAAGATACTTCATTGTTCAGCCGATGTCATAAGAGCACTGAACAGTTCACAAGTTTCATGCTTCCTGACTTCTAATGTGTCTAATTATGAGATCTGATATATCTAATCACCAAGGGTTCGACGTGTTGCTTTAGTTGCTCGAGATGCTCTAATATGTTCTTCTTTGTGATGATCCCCAAGACAATCCTGAAACACATCATGTTATGCTAATAACTGTGTGTGAAATCAAATTAAAAAAAAAGTTCCAATAATGAGAAAGGTTTAGCATACAGCAGAACTAAAAGATAAAAAAGATAAAAATGTCAGAAAGCTAATGAGATTGTTAAATGAAGAGTGACTGGAAAATCAGTACCGTTCCCCAACAGTGACTCTTTGGTTTTTAACATGGAACAGAACTCAATTTTCAACAACCCCACAAAAGTAATGTTCCCATATGAAACACATGTCAGGGGAAGGAAACTTTATCCCTTCTCCCCCAATTCATGTCATTTCAGCTTTTTAAACCACAAACACCAAGATATGCTTAATTTCTCCTTTCCTATAGGACTATTGTCCATAATTCAACCTCCCGTAGGAGACAGTCAGTGGCAACTGCACAAAACCACAGCAGCTGAGGTTGGAAACTGCACCACAGAGCAAGGGACCAGGTGTGCCTCAGAACAGGCATGTTCAGAGATTTCTCATTTATGACAGTACAAATCAAGAGCAACTCATTGGAATTGATATTGATACATTAAACATGTAATAAAACTAATACATGTGGCATCAGCCTAATTTTTTTTTGCAAGCTTCCAATTTCTAATTGGATATCAACACTCAGGCACGAAGTCAATGTATAAATATATATGTCTGAATGATGAATATGTACATCGAATTTGCAAAAAAAAAAATTGCCAAAATCTAAATTAGTCCTTGATATCCATATGACCGTTGTAATGGATGATGAATGCACGAATAACAAATTTTTAAGTTGAAGGAGGACAACAAATATCAAAGTTAGCAAGCAGATTAAAGTCAACCATATTTTCTGCTTCTTTACCACAAAATAAGGAAAATATACATCAGTTTGACCTAATTTTTAACAGTTAAGATTTCTTCAGAATGACATCAGTGTCAAAGTTTGAGCACTCAACCACAACAGAAACTAAGAAATAAGATCACAATAAATATTCATCACTGCAATTTTATCACTTCAAGCTTCTCTCCTAAAATTGGGAAAAATTCCATTCCGCACTGACTTCTAAATGTCAGATCATGACGCCTTTTTAAAAGTAGTATTTATGCTTCTGAAAACCTGCAAATCCCATTCAATATATGAGTGGGGTCAAGAAAAAAAAAGAATAAATTTAAACACATTTGATTTTAAAGTATATTGGAATGAATCAACTTGCAAATCAGTGCAATATTTAGGTATTTACCACGTACAGCTGCCCACAGCAAAATAGAACTCCCACTCACATTTCAGGATTTTAGTGTTTGTCTCATGGACTTTTATCTTAAGTATGAGTCTGCAGAGAGTAAATCACCTCTCAGATGCCTTAAAACACATGCTCAAGGATTGTGAGATATTGTACTAGAATCTGTGGTGGTTAGGTACCAAGTATTTCACACAAGAGATAAAGAGAATGGATAAAGGAACAACTCCTCAGAAAGAGTTCTCTGGGAAAAAACTAAAAAATAGCTTCCAAAACTCCAGAAGTGTCAATAGCTCCGTGACAATTACAGTCATTAACCTCTGAAGTGGAGGTACTGAAGGGGTCATTTTCTGCCTTCCTTTGTGGGTGATATTCAACAGCTGTTGACAACACATTTAAGAACTAGGAAGCACCAGGCTCATACTACATGCTCCACAAGACTAAATATCTGCAGGATAAGTTCTGTCTCTTCCAAGTGCGATTCACACATCTAAAACTAGTGCTAAGCTAAGTAAGGGCTAACTTTTAAAAGAACATCTTAAACTGACCAAGATCACTGCCTGTTAGAAAAGAGCACAAGGAAGAAGGAACAATTTGAGAGACATCGCACTGCACCATCCTCTTGATCACAGCTGGATTCCTCAGTAGTAGCAACAAAATCATGGGTTAAATCCCATCAAAGCTCTCATCCTGGATATGGAAGCTCTTGCATCTAATCAGGGAGCTGTATTCCTGCTCTTCTACTCACCCATTGTGTGTTACAAGGCACTGCCTCAGGCCCAGCTTCCGGAAAATATCCACCACGATTTCCATGGGAGTGTGGTCTGTCACGGTGAAGGGGCTCATATCCAGAATGCTCCTAAGCTTCAAGGGCCGAGGGCTCTCTGCTGGAAGCGACGGGGTATGCTGGGCAAAGCAAACCCTGGAACTGCCCACAATGCCCTCCTGCTTCTTCCTAGCACTTTCTTCAAGAAAGAAAGAGAGGAAAAAGAAAACAAATAATAGATGAGACTTTACATTCTTGCACGATTTGGTTGAAATGGGAAGTTCAAACAATACCATTGGACTCTGCAGATGCTGACGTTCTGACAGTTGCTTTTCTGCAGTTGCTTCTATAGCCATTATCTTGTCCTGCCCATGCAGCTTTAGCTATTTCTGTTTTCACTCCAATAATTAACTTGAATTATAAACAAAAAGGAGGGAAGACTTATGAGATGGGAAATACATGAACAGCTGCTGAAGGAATTGCCAAGGGAAACACCAGTCTCAAGCGACAGCTCCCACAAGTGCTGAGACTATGCCAACGAGGACAAGGCAGTGGCTGGTTTACAAATCAAAAGCCTCCTTGTTCCTGCTCACTCTGAAAGTGTTTTCTTCTTGTTCATATGAATTTATTAACTTTGTTTGATTTCATCTTTCCTTGTCATGCCATCCCCTCTCTGTGACCAGAGTCCCTGTTCCCTGCACTACTGTTTCTCAGAACAGCTCTCAGGACAGTCTAGACCCCAAGCTCTATTGTGCTTAGAGTGGCTGAAATGAGCCTTGCCTGTGAAAATGTTTTATAGGGAGAATTGTTTGGCTATTACCCCACCTATTAGTAAGTAGAAGACAACTTAAAATCGTGCAATGCCTAACAATTTCCAACTTCTGGACATTCACAAACATCACGTAGTGCATTTGGATTAGACTGCGAGGAAATCTTATACTGAAATGGCTAGCATTTTTTTTTTAACCTTTTTTAAAAAAATATATTTTTCAACACAGCGGACATTTGTCTCTATTTCTCAAGATGACAAAGTGCCTTTGCTTGTCATGTGTAGTCTAATGAGTTATAATAAAATCAAGTAGCTAAATATACAACATCTATCAATCATTTCACGGACCAAATTATGTTTTCTGTAACAATTTCTTACATTATTTTCTTCTGATTACAGTACGCTTTCCTCATAACCCACAGAAAAGAAAAAATGTCAGCATACAGAGTACTGTCATAGTATGATATTAACATTTACCCTAACAGGGACAAAACAGGACTTATGTACTGATGTGCATATGGCTGAAGAGATAAATCAGAAAAATAAAGCAGTAATTCATCACCTAATTCATCACCTTGGTTGTTTTATCAACAGTAAATAAGAAGAGTCAGAGTGAAACACAGTATCAATTTAAATTGAAAAATCACTTAGACAATAATTCCAGCAGAATGCTGCCAGTTATGAAGAATGTTGATGCAATTTCACTTGAGAAAAATATCAGAACAAACCATAAACACTATGTGCATGTAATGCAGATAAACTGCACCTTCAGCAGCCCTGTGCTGGAAAATTATCAGTTCTGCTTTCTTCTCAAGAATCTAGTATTAGACATGAAAGAAAAACTGGTCTAGATCATGTTCTAGCCTACATAAGCATGACTAACCTTATTTTTATGACAGTGAAGAGAAGAACATTTTATTCATGTCAGACTACAACTGACAATAAGCAATCTTCAGCACAGGAACAGACATCTTGAACAAGGTACTTAGACCTTAAAAACATGGCACAGTCCCAAACACAGTAAATTCTTCCTTATAGAATGAATTCTTTTAAATCACAATATACAATCATACAAAACTGGAAGATAATTACCTATTGCAATAGTTAAATCTCTTCTTAGAGCAAAGCCTACTAGTCTCTGTGATTCTTTTGACATAATAACAGGAAAACCATTATAGCTGGTTTCATTTATCAAATTTTCTATATCTTCAACGGTCATATTATCCTGTGTCAGAACTGCCAAAGGTGGATCACTTCTCCGAGGTCTCATGACATCAGCAGCCAGTGTTGTGTGAGTAAATTCTTCCTTTGCATCCAAGAAAGGATATCCATTCAGTCGGATATGTGCCTCATAGATGCCTTCCCGACCAAAGGCATCTCCTACCCACTTACTGGTCATGACTGCAGCCATTAGGGGCACAATGTATTCTAGCCCTCCTGTTAGTTCAAAAACAATAACAACCAGGGACACAGTCATCCTCGTCACCCCACCTGCAAGAAAAACAGCAGTCAGTAACATGCCCATGTCAGATAACACAGAATTAAGCATTTCTACCTTTCCAGTTAACGCTCACCTGACAAACACTGCTCTGTGCAACACAAATGGGTACGGACAGAGGGAAACTTCAGAAGAAAGGGAAGGCTCTTGGAAAAATATCTGAAGCTCAGAAAATACAGTAGTTTGAGGCGGGGGGGAAAAAAAAAGTATGGGTATATATCATATAAACTAGAAAAGCATACAAAAATTAGAGAATACAAACTACAGAATAGTAAAAAAAAGAAAAAAAAAGAAAAAAGAAAAAAAGTATTTTATGACATGCCTTCCTTATATATTTAAAAATACCAAGAAACACAAGGAAATCCAGTAAGAGGGCGAACTGAAAAAAGAATGTAACTAATGCACATAAGGCACAGGTATTCAATAGCCGCACTGTTCACAACAATCAGGAGTTTAACGTTGATATTAATTCCAAAACCTAAAAGAAAATTTGAGCTGGCAAGAAGTTCTCTTCTTTGGGCAATATGAGAAAAAAGGGCTATTGCTTTCGGTAGCATTCTGGAAGATTTTTCCACCACTAGTTTCTGATGCTGCACTATCATTTAATAAATGCATATAAGTCTTTGCACTCAGAAGTACTTAAATTCAACTACTTGGAAAACAAACAAACAAAAATCCCGCAGCACAAAATCTGTCCATGTTCCACAAGTTTATTTTCCTCACTCAAATGCATCTTCCTTAAGGAAGTAGTCTACTTTTCAGAGAACCTGTGCTAAAAGTTTTCTAAGTTTATTTTCTACATCAACTATCCAATAGGTTAGGAGAGGACCTTCAAACTCTCTTCCAGTGTACGTGTCCAACCTGTGCCCCTCTGAAGAAGCTGACTTTTAACTATCTTGAAAATATCTCAAATAGGACTCTCAAATCATTAGCCACTTCTGACAGTTTTGTTCAAATTATTAAGCCTCAGGAACAATTTTTGCAAGTCATATGGATGTGGTAGCAGATCACACCATGTCCTTTTGATAATTTCAATATACTACTTAAGTGCACAAGTCCTCTGCTTCATACATTTCAAGAAACCGATCATTTTGACTGATGCATTGTGTCATCTCTCAGTAGCACTGGGAGGAAGCTAATGGTACTACTAAATTCTTCGATTTCTCAGCAGCTACTCCCTATTTCACATTTTATTCTTCAGATCATAAGGATCTTACGATCTTCTGAAGAGATACCAGCATTTTCTTCTGAAGGCAGCACCACATAAAAAGCTGCTCCGATATTGTATGTCTTTTCATCCTCCTTCATTTTACTTTGTGAAGGACCAAGAAATCAGATCCCGATTTATTTTGTTGCAATTTAGTTACCTAAGCATGCAGCAGCACCAACCATGGCATAAAGCCCGGGTGTAATACAGTCAGCTCCCACTTCACACCACTCCTTGAAGATGAACCAGTCGTGATGGTAATAGGCCAGCTGCTCCACTGCAATCCCCACAATCCTTCCTGCTATCGCTCCGATTGCCATGCTAGGGATGAACAGCCCAGATGGAACCTGCAACACAAACTGCTGTCAGGCTCATAAACACACACACAATGCATATTCCTAGAAATATTTTAGGATGTTTATCAGAGTAACAGTGATGCAAATACTCTGGTCATGTTGTCAACATGTAAAATCAGTATGATAAAGTTAGTCCTGTCATTTTATGCAATAGTATTGATACTGCTAATCATTCTGGTTATTTAAATTCAAATTTACAAATTCAAAATTCAGTAAATTCAAATTTACTGCTCAGACCCACACACAGTCATTCGTGCCATTTCTGCCCTCTATAAAATTTAGCACACACTTCTACACAGCTGAATAGCAGAGCATTAGCTTAAATTTAATTAAACTTAGCAGAGTTCTCCACAAGGTTTGTTTTTAAATGAAAAGCAAAGACTTTTTAAACTATATTTAAAAAAAAAAAAGCTTAGTAGTACCAACATGATAGCTGGAATGCTGGTTCGGGAGAGAAAAGAAGTAATTTCATATTTACAGCAGGTTATGCAGTCACTGCATTCACACTTACCTTGATACCAAAAGTGAAGACTGTCATAATTATTTTAAATATGAGTGCTAAACACAACTGCCATATAGCTGAATAGACTCCAGTGCCTGCTGGCCGGTCAGGAATATCATCTACTATTTTGCTTGCGTTCATATCGTTTCTGTAGTCACAGAGGGAGGAGGACTCCAAGGGCCCGCAGTCTGTGAAGAGCTCTTTAATGAGCTCACTGGTGTTCAGCCTCGTGTAGGGATTTGGAAATGCAATGACAGCCGTTATAGCTGCAACAATAATCACCTCCAGGACAGGATACTTCCCAAACTTGGTCGATTTGCGTCGGCGGCACCAGGCGATGTTTGCTCGGATGAAGAATGCTCCCCAGAGCCCACCAAATACTCCCAGAAGAATAAAAGGAAGCAGTTCAAAAAGGTACCAAGGAGTGTGGTATTCCACATAAAAAAGTACTAGGCGGCTATTACCAAAAGGATTGATGGACCTCAGAACAAATGCAGCTACTAAAGCAGCAAAAAATGACCTCCACAAAGTTTTCAATGGGAAATAATAACTGACCTGCAAAAGGCAATAAATTAGAATCATTAGTCACTCAGTTACCAATACTGGAAGACTATTTCTGCCTGTGTTGGAATACTGCTTTGGTCCTAGTATAGGCGTAAGAAAAGCCCACACTCCTGTATTATCACTATTATTCTGCTCACTTGCAGCTCCCAACATGTAGTTTCATGCTATTTTTAGAGTCCTATATAATTTAAACTTATATCATTATACATCAACACTAAAGCAACACTGAAATCACTGCTGTTTTAAGCTTTTTCAGTAAAATGTGCAGTAACTCATGTTGAAAATATTCCCTAAGTATCTATGCACTTACAAGGATCACACTGTACACTGACCGCTCTCAATCTCTTTCTAATATTGCTTCATCCCCTGCTGGCAGTACCAAAATTTAAAAATTTCTAGCATAAGCAGACTTCTCAAAGCCACAGTTAAAACTCAAAACCACAAACAATTCCACTGAAGAATTTCCCATTTCCCATGCATTTTGATAGTAATGAATAAAAACTAATGTAGTAAAGCCATACTCGGTGGATAATGGATGGTATGGTTGAAGTGGAAGCCATTTTTATTATTATTAATTGTTGTATTCAATTACATTTAGTGTCTACGCTTTAACATCAGAAACTTATCTGACAGTTTTACAAAAGTTATTAAAAGACACTTACAAAAAAAAATACAAGTCCCCAAATTTTTATTTTCTAGAACACATTCCTAGAGTGAAAAGCTGGTTTATCTCCTTCTGTATATACACTATACACAGTATTATCTATGCCTAAAATTGAGAACAATGCAAAAAATGACAGTTATCCAAAATGTATTTAATAATATTTAGGAGACTGCCTCTGATTGGACTCTCAATTTTGAAATGTGGGTCCAAAAATAACTTCCCTCTTGGGAAGCTTTCATAACTAAAAGGAGTTCGAGATTATTCATCCCAAAGCAGACTTTTAGAGTATCTTTCCTTCGGTGCCATCTCTTGACCTACCTCCTCCAGACTGAAAAGGACTCCACCAATAGGGGCACCAAAGGCCACAGACACTCCTGCTGCTGAGGCAGCTGACAATACCTAGATGAGAGCAACGGTATCAGTTTATTTTGCAGTCTGTGACTTACATTTTAAAAGCTAAAAATAAAACCTCATTGAATTTTATCAGTTGATTTTATGTTCCTAGTGAGGAGACACAGCCTTGTTAAGAGCAAGCCATCCTGCAAGTCCAGCATAAGACATGGGCACTGCCCATGGGCACCAGCCGTGATAAAGCCTAGGGTGGTGCTCAAAGTCTCCTCAGTTGAGCACCCAAACGAGACCTAGGCTCAATATGAAACTGCTGGTACCTCTTTATCAAGAAATTGTAGTGAGCTTTTTCTCTCCGAGATGATGTGTGTGGCAGAGAAAAGCCTTAGGAAAAATACTGCTCAAGGAAGTGGGGGGGAGTCACTGAGACACTACATAGCTTTTCAGTCAAACCTAGAGATTTAAACTCAGCAGCTTTTGACCAAAATGTTTCAGCAAGATTTTATGTCAACTGAGATAAAAGAAATTTAAGAGGAACTGAAACAGCAGCTAGTCATGCAGCAGGACAGATAAATTAAGTTTAATATATAAGGTTAAGGTACATGCTAAATATAACAACATTAGGCAAATCCCAGGAACATCACTGTTGCCTGTAGCCCACATGCCAGTGGAAGAGGAAAAACAGACTCAATGGAAATATTACACTAGTCTGAGATGAACAGCTAAATGACAGAAAAGTTAAGTGATTTGCTCAAATATACCAAGTTTTGAAACTAGAAATTAAGTCATGCTTCCTGAGTTCTGCAATCTTCTTCCAGAAACAAAGAAGCTGAACCTGGGAAGTACAGGACAGCTGGGATGACACCGTTTTTCTTTTACGGTACAGAGTTTCTACTGAAAAGTGGCACAATCCTGTAAAATGAACATTAGATCTTACTAGCCACTAATACTATACTTGCTTTCATTAGTGTGGCTCTACCAACATGACCAAAAATAGAACAAAAACAGTGCTGTCAAAGACTTTCACAGGAATAGTTCATTGGTAAGTTCAAAAATATGTCATCTCTTCACAAATGAGAAGAGCCAAAATTGTGCCCAAGAAGAACAGAAAGAATTTAAGTTAAATCAAATAGTCTCTGAATTAGAAGAGAGGCAAATGCGCGCTGACACGTGTAATTTACCTTGGAGAAAAATACTGTTAATCCCATTGTTATTGAAATTCAAGTCTAAACACTAACTGAAAGAACAAATATTCTCTTTTAAGAAATCAGTATTTTGGCTACTACACATCCATAGTCAATACATTCTACAAATGCTTTGACAAGAACTTACCTCTCTTTTTTTAGCTTCATTTGTGCTGTACTTTGGAAAGAGGTAAGAGAAAATATTCCCACAGCAACAGGCAACGTGCACCAAGGGACCCTCTTTTCCTAAACTCAAACCTGATGCTACAGCCAAAACTAATGTGATGGTTTTTATCATCAAAGTCCACTTCCCCAAGTAACCTCTGATGATGAAGCCACTCAAAATGGTTTTTATCTGGAAGAAAAAAAATCTGTTACTGAGTTCTACTTGCCTCATGAAATAGGCAATTTTAAATACTTTTTTGATGCATAACTTAATATAAACAAATGAGTTGTATTTAAAACACTGCACTTTAAAACTTGTTGTGGTTGCTGTTCAGACTACTAGACTAAGTTATTTGGTTGCCATAAGCTTTTCTTTTTCACAAACTCTAAAAGTTATTAACATACAACAAGAACATTATCAATTACATTTAATAGAAACTGTACCTGCAGTAGCTTTTAGACTGCATTGGTTGATTTGATTGACACAAATTGTCAAGTAAAAGCTACAAATTTGCCACCTATAAACTATTTGCAACATCTCTTTGTCACCAATTACGCACTTCTTGTTTTTGTTCTTATATTTTACAATATCCATTCTTCAGAAGTTTATACTCTTAAGCTAAATATTTCCAACAGTCACCCAGTCAAAAGGGCATCCCAAAAACTTGCCACATCTGAAACCTCAAGTATTTTGTTTCAATTTTAAATGACACTTACTTCCATCTGAATACTTATATTAATGCAGTTCAAAGTCACAGGGGTTCCCCATCTGAGCATTACAGCAAAGGAAATTTTCACATTAATATGCAACAACTATAATGCATATATTATTTGGACCTTACCTCAGGTATCCCGGAGCCACAGGCATAGGGAGCAAACACCTTCACCAGAGAAACGGCTAAGAAAGCAAAGCTCAGAGCCCAGAATATGTACATTATGTAGTTCATTATGTATGAACCTGGACCCTGAAAACAGAAACAAAATGCCTCAAACGTCAAAACCTAATTTTGACAAAATGTCAAAATAAAATTGGTGCACAAGCTTAATCACTACTGAAAAGTAATCTAAATTCATTCTTGTTGCAATATACATACAAATTTACACCTACATTTCCTGCAAGAGTAAATTATTAACAAGTCATAAGAGTGTTATGAAAAAGAATTCGTACCTTGGCAAAGACTGGTTTACACTAAGTTAGAATTCTCTAATATTACATATGACAAACTAAAACAGTAGGAGAGATATATTTATAGTTATTAGATGCTAAAATGTACTGAACAGTAAGTTAAATATTCTTTATTTAGAAGTTTTGTGGTAGAAAAATAACCTATTCTTAGTTACATGAAGATAATCAAAATTTCACGTTTGTTTAGCTTTTTGGTATAATTATCAAGACTATTTTCACAATCATTAACTACATTGTTCTTGTTACTTCCCAAACACTGCGAATACCCCAAGCTTTTCTGTAGCACAAAGATGCAGATTTATTGTGGTTTAAGTGATTCCAATCCAAATACTGAAAAGTGGAGCACATCGACCCAATTAGTACCCCAACACTGTGTTTTCTATGATCTATAGAGATGTTGAACAAAATCATGAACAAATGGGTATATACTTACTTCTGCCTGACCAATTATTAGTTCTGCCCATGTTTTCCACTGGGGACATTTGTCTCTCTCCTCAAAGGTGGTCTCATTTGAGCCCCAACAACACTGCTCATGGTTAAACCACAAAGCACTAAGGCAAATGCCTTCCTTTAGGTCTGTCATCCAATCAGCAGCGATGTCTATTAATCCTGCCAATGCCCCTGGCGTATAAAAAAAATATATATTAGTATTCTGGGAAGCAGTCATAACAAGCACTGCTAAAATGAGGAAACGTGGTGGCATTAATCTGAAATTACTGAAAATTTAAGGTATTAGTGATTTCCATGTCCATACTCAATTTGCAGCAAGGCAAGATTAGTATATTCCTGAATAATATAGTACTGTGCATATTTCTGAGGTTAAATACATCTCTCTCCAGTACCAAGTTTCAGTAACTGAAATGAAGAACTTGAGAGCCAGAGAATTGTTACCTTTTACCCTTTTTACTCAGAAAGGCCATACACTTCCTGACAAACAAGCTGTACCATGCCTCAGAGAGATCGGAAACTGTTTTAAAAATATTTTGACAATTTTTACCTTGTTAAAAATAGTTTCGCCTATTTTCATCTAGTTTCATCATAAATAAGACACCAGATAAACCTCTGATGACAAGCAAAATAAACTCTTTGGCTTAATTGTGAAACTTGACAGGCACATAAATTCCTACTGGAAGTTATAAGCATTAGGCATGTTAAGAACTTCTGGACCTCACAGCTTTAAAAGAATTATGCTTTGTAATTACACTTTAAAAACTTGTTGAAAGAGACACTGAAAATGAGCATTACTCAGAAGCAGCAAGATACTTTTTCCATAACAGCAGCATATTGAAAACTACATCTAAAGTCATTTTTTGCCACCATGAGCAACTGCTAATCAGCTATAATTTCCTATTTTTAGGGTATTAATTATTACTAGACTTTGCTGTCTATAAACAGCCACTGAGCTTATTTGGGCAAATTAGAGAATCACCTGTAATTTACCCTTCCTAACCTTGGTAGGGCCTAACTTTGAGATCCTCGACAAATAAAGAGAAAACTCAAACTGTACAGCAGTATCTTTATCAGATACTCATCACACTCATACAAGTACATCACACAGCAGAAAGGTATTGAAACTGAAAAGCTAGAGGAATCTGATGAAAATAATTTACCATCTTAACATTGTGAGGATTTAACACACTGTTGCTTTCAGGCAAAAAAAGAATCAATTTAGATACTATACTTTTCCACTGAAATTATTATAAGCAATTACCAGTAATGATATACTCCCAAGAGGCATGCACAGATTATATAAACACTTGCTATATGTATTTTGCTTATGTATTGATTCATATGTGATTTGTGAAAGTGATTATGTATTTAGGAGGGTCATTATACATCTACTATGCCACTTTAACAAGCACATCCAATATCTCACTAATCCATTTCACCAGTGATTTAATTTAATTCTCCGAGATGCTTTTTTGGACAAAAGTGGGCGCAAAGCTTGCGACTATTCACATCTAAATATTGTTATTACTCTTCTTGCAAAGTGTCGGTGCATCATAGTGAGGCCACACATCAGGATTCTAGCTGTACAACCCATCCTAAAAGCACTTTATCTGTTGATGTTAAAGTTGAGGGAAACACAAGTTAATACTACTTGCTAAACCTCATACCTTTTCCATAGCAGGCTCTACCAAGATGGACCTAAACCTACAGCTAAGTTTTGCTCATGTATTTGCTCATATATGCTTTACGAGCAGGTCTGTTCACTGAAACTACAGGTGTGCTGCAGTGAATTTATGAATCATGTGACAGACTTAGTGTTCCTAGCAGGAAAAATTATTCCATACCAGAAAAACACCAGGTACAATTACTTAACAAATTCATTTTTCAAAAAGAAATTTTAAAAAAATCTTATTGATAAAAAGTAGCATTTAATAGACATGGAAAACCATTAAGTGATAAGGTTAAGGAACATACATACTTGATTAG
>JAUBOD010000293.1:123057-137944 GCA_032353885.1 Nothura maculosa
TATGAAATAAAGCCTTGAAGAACTTAGGAAGCAGTTTTAAAGAGTGACACTTGCTCAAGATTTCCATAAGGTTTCCCCAAGCCTGCAATCTCTGAAAATTGTTACAGCAAAGAAATGGTTAATCTCAGCTTGTTCACTGGACTACAGCACAAAATTTCTACTGGAGCAGGACCCAAACTGCTATCAAAAAGATCAGATATAGGGCTAGCTGCAAAGCGTATCTGATGAACTTCAGGTATGCAGTAAAACAATGACAAAGTTTGCAATGTAAAACACACAAAACCTTCACGTTCACCACATAAAATTTCAAGAGCCAACTCGATATTAGATTTCAATAGCTCCTCCGAGGTTACTGCTTATAGACTGGCTGCCAAATAGTCCTGTCTTTGTGCAGCCTTAAGGCGGCTCGCGGTTCTTTTCCCTTCTCAATCCGCAGCTGCCTGCATGTTTGCCCTGTTCCCGGCCACCGTGTGCTCCTCTCCCTGCCCTGCAGCACAATGCAGAGGTTTTGCTTTGCTGCTCTCCACTTCTTTTTTTCTTTTTTTTTCATGAGAAAGACACTAGGCACACTAACTTGACCTATGCTAGGTTTATGTTTTTAAAACCTTTTGACTTCTACAACTCATTTTTTCCAAACTACTTCTGTATTTTTTTCCCCTCTGTCTAGTTTGAAATAATATCTGACTTGAATTCGTTTTGGAAATTTTATATCTTCAGATGATCAGTTATTTCTATTGTACGAGTCTTGCAAATGCCAAAACTGCAGCTAGTGAAATAGTGTGTCTTGTTAAGCAGTAATTATGAACGCTTGCCATAAGGCATTAGCCTAGATTTACAACATCCTTATTTTATATAACCAAAAACCACTTAACATGGCTAATCTTTGTATTTAGCACATAGAATAGTTGATAAGTAAACAGCAGGCTTAGACAATAACTTGCTTTCAAGGAGGTTTCATCAACATGATTATACATTGAAGGCCTGAATCCCAGAAATCCTCCATGCCCAAGTAACTTTATACATCTCAATGACTCCATTGTTATCTAAAGGGGCACCCGGCCACTCACGTGGCTCAGGTTCATGTATCTTCACAGAAAAGAGCCTTAAATCTATTGTTCTGGAAATGTCACAATGTATTTAGGTGACATCTTTGAAGTATACTGAGAATGAGGAATCCTTAATCCTCTTCCACAACTTCTTTTCTTGTTTTTTTTTTTTTTTTCCCCTTCTTCGAGAAGAGGGAGATACAACACTTGAAAGAACAAGTCAGGGGTTACACAAATCAGATAAAGACTGAAAGCAGGCAGACCCAGTGAAAACTGTTTTGGGGTGCTACAGGGACAGAACAAACACAGTAAAAGGGCAGCATCACACAGATGCTTCAGGCTGCTTATGCTAAGCTGCAAGGGAGAGGCTTAATTATGAAATGCTCTTCAAGTATTTTACATGTAAAAACTAGATTTAAATAAGAGCGCCAAGTGCTTTGTTCCATATAAAAAAAAACCACATTCTCTCAGTATCCTCAATCAGCTTACTCTGATCAGAGAATATATAATTTCGCTACACCAGATAAAGAAAATTAAAATTTGGGCCTGTTATGAAATTCCAAATGTAAAACTCAGGTTGCTGAATGATCTCATTAAAGCAAAAACGGATGCCAAAAACTTGTCAGATAATTACAAAAGATGAAGTGTGACTGATGCAGAAGATTTCAGTGACTCTTAACTGCCATTCTTTCTGGCATTATTATTCAAAACCAAAGCTTCTCCTTCTGCAGAGCTAAGGGATAATATTCTCTTCAAAACGCTGCATAACACAGCTCTCAAGAAAAGTTACCATCTCCAACTGTTCTCTAAATAATCTAATCCACATTCACCCTCAGCTGCAGGTTCCATCTAGAAGCACCCACTTTGATACAGTGCCCCAAGTGCCACATTTTCTCAGAACCTCTGGTTTCCATTCCAGTTTCATTCATCACCTTCCTCTCTAATCTCTTTTTCCATTTACCCTTTTCTCAATCCAAGCAGCCAAACTAACCCCATACTAAATCCATCACTAGTTTGACTCCTCTTACTTGACTCCAGTCACGGTGCATTTGGCCTTGGAATCCCTGTGGTCTCACTTGGCCTGCTCTGAATAAACTCATGCAACTTTCTTATGTGGGCCACACAGGGCAAGTGGGAGAACTGTTAAAGATGGCAGAAGAACCAATAACCCCACTCCTGTCGGTTCTGGTGTCCAGACCTGGGCTAGGGAGAAATAACTTCTCAGACACCATGATTGTTAGAACAGTCAGTCACATATTGCTTCTCATCAGAAAATAGTAAAGATTTTTTTTTTTTTTTGCTGAAATCTTAAATAAGAGAGTGCAAAACTTAATATACATCCAGGAATGAGCATTAAAGAAAAGTCTATTCATAACATGTTCCACAGAACATGTAAGTTTAAGCAATTATATTAAGCAAAAATATTAACAAGTGTATTATCCCCCATCCAGAGGAAAGTATTTAATAGCAACACAGGCAGAGAGCTTTATTCTATTTGCATTTTATTATATGGAAACAATTTATCTTTTCTCAATTACTCTAAGTCTTTTTTTTCTTCACAATCATTTATTCCCTCACAAACTTTATGCTGCTCACGACTACTTCATCCAGCCAAGAAAGCTATTTCAGGATCCAGCCCAATATGCTTGCTTCACGACTGGTCAACTTCAAGATCTTGAATTATATTTTCATATAATATTCCCATGGTTTCCTTTACCCAGTGGCCTCTAGACAGCAAAGTCGATAATTCAGGTCAGACCCAGGCAGCAAACAATGCAGCAGAACAGGACATAGAGTCACGAGCAGGTTGTGCAATCAGCCCCAAGGCCACCCAGCTTCCTCCCACAGGGTACTTGAACCTTCCTGCATATCGCAGGGACAGGCAAAACTGCAGGGCGGGAGCAGCCCGAAACAGACGCGGACACACGGCACAGTGAACAGGGAAGGCCAAAGAAATCAAACAGAACTCCCAAACAAATGCATAAAACAAAAGCCCTGTCACACTAAGCCTTTGGTCCCTTCGGTTCTAACATCCTAGCTCAAAAAAAAAGCAACCAGGGTTGCCCCCTTTGGGCTACTCTCCTATCGCTGGTCTCAGGTTGGCCAGCTTGCTTTTCTGGATCTACACACTGGTAATACTGGAAGGAAAAAAAAAAAGCTTCAGATCATCCAGGACCACACTAACAATTCTAAGGATTTGGAGGCTGTCCTTTTTAAATTAGGAATCTTTCTTTCCCATTAAAATAAGAAAAATTTGCTTTTATCATTCTAATGTTGCAAGGATTTCTGAGGAGCAGCAGTTTTCTTGTCTGTATAGAAGGGGACAAGTTGTTTTCACTGATTTATCAAGAGCCTCTTAACAGTTTCCTCTTTTTTTTTTTTTTTTTCTTTGCTTCCTTCTTTCTTTTTCCCCTGCCCCTCTCTTACAGAGCAGGCTTTTACCCAGGAAGCTCTGCTCCATTTCACCTACCCTCTTGAGCAAGTGTCCTTTCCTTCTCCAATTGTTGAAGCTGCAATCTTACCTTAACAGCATGAAATGGGATTTGGCCTCCTTACCAGGAAGTGATCCTAGCTCACTCAGCAGCTTTGTTGAAGTTTACTTCCCCCTCTCCAGCAGTACAAACCTGCTATGATGACTGTGTTCATCTCTTAAAACTCGTTTCCTTCCAAATGTGTTTATCTGCTGGATTGCCCATATTCTTGGCTCAGGGATTTTTATTTTGGCCAGAGATTTCCAACTTCCCATTCAAAGTACATGCAGGAAGTAAACGTAGAGCACCAGGAGCTGTACAATCCACAGATTTTACTTTCTGTCTTCAACATTAAGTCTTCCACATCAATACTAACTACATGAATGGTGCCAATAGCAAATCTGAATTTTGTTAATATGTAGTAGTAGAATATTTTAAAACTGCGTATTTGACTCCAGGAAAATACAGGCTAAGGACAAGTTGCAGTCAGAATAAAATGTAACTAGTGTTAGAAGTGTTTACAAAAGACAAGCAAAGCATGCTGTTGTACTTCCACACTACAAGCATATCTCAGAATGCTGTGGGAATATCTGATCTCTCCTTTCAAGCTCAAATATAAACAAACCCATGAAGAAGCTCAGAAAGAGACTGTAAACATGATCCAAAGCATGAGATGGCTGCAAGGTCCAAGTGAGCAAACCAGAACTCCTTAATCTGGAAAACAGGTAACTAAGAGCAGAAGTTCAGGAAAGTTGTAAGCAGAAATAGTTCTTCACCATCTGCCCCCCTAAGAGATCAGTGGTCATCTGACATCCCTGTATGTAAGTTATTGCTTTATAGAACTA
This sequence comes from Nothura maculosa, assembly GCA_032353885.1. NCBI lineage: Eukaryota > Metazoa > Chordata > Aves > Tinamiformes > Tinamidae > Nothura > Nothura maculosa. The sequence continues at coordinate 127,420 of JAUBOD010000293.1, forward strand.
AGACTATAAAGGAAAGAGGAAAGGACTACAAACCTTTGCTAAAAGGAACATGTGCTATATGCTATATTTTATATATATACACACACACACACACACACACACACAATGAAACATAAGCTATAAATAGTATAACTTTATACTTGTGATTAATAAATCTACTTATCAATTTGCTCAAATTAAACAAAACACTGCCCCAAAGTAGTCCCTTTGGAGAGAAACACAAAAGTTTAATGGATGATTCTTCCCTCTCTCCTCTTCAGACTACCAGCTTCTATAGTGACAGGACTAAGCTACCTATGTGCTGATCTCCTTTTGTTTCTACACACAAATAACCAATCCATGATAGGCTTTACCAGAACATGTCTATTTGGCAAGGCAATCAAGTCATTCCAGTTTCAGGTTACGCTATTCTGGTTTCACATTAACAGAGCTCATTTCAGTAAGCTCATATTACCCTCTTAAAAATCCATATACCAGCAGCAGTTTACATTGTTATAAGGGCAAGCGATGAAAAGCCCAGGTGCCAGCCTAATGTATAGGCCTGTGTCAGCCTGGCAGCTTCTTGGCAAGGCTTTGGCTATTACAGCTGTTCTCAGTAGTATTTTTAACTAGTTATACATTCCAAATAGAAGGGGATGATTTTTCCAAACAAAACATTTGGAGGCTGCTAATGGATGTTGCAAATCCTACAAACAGTTTCAAAAATAAGCCTAGGGAAGAAAAAAAAATCCACTGAGAAGGACCAAGAACAACACAGAAAGCACAACTCATTTCAGAAAGGTCCTGAGCCATGGAAGTGCTCAGAGGAACTACCTGACCTGTACTTAAGTGCATAGGCAGGATACTGAGCTAAATCCATCTGTGGGTTGGCTCTGTATAACTGCTCTTACATTCCAGCAATGTGGCAATAGTCTTTCCCATAAAACCACCCCTGTTTAATCCAAGTGGATGAGCAGCTTTCACTTGAAACTTGAAAAGATTTATTAACTGATAAGGATGAACATTCTCAAAGACAGAAAGCAGAGCACAGCCTCAACACCAATTCGATTAAAACCAACCCATACACTTTTGCTGATTTCAGAGAACAAAGCAGGCAACCAAACAAAAACTGTTAAAGCTGTAGAGAAAATTCTTACTTAATAACAATTCACTGCTCATATTAGACTACGTGATTTTAGTGTACACTTTAGCTTTGTGTTTCTATGTATCTACTTACACATAACCACGTTTCCTCTGTTTTCATTCCTTCATCCTGCACTATTCACACAGCATGTGCGGGAGGAGAAAACTGATGCTGCTGTTACCCTAGGCTGGCAAGTGCGTAATACCTCCCAGCAGCATCCTTTGACAAAGCCCTGCAATGAGCTGCAAAACACAGCTGACAGCATTGCATAACATCAGAAAGATGCAAAGAGTAAACAACCAGTACTATGATTTACCTCCTGCTGCAGCATCTGGCTGGCAGCACATAATGCTTCTGTGCTCTTGAAGATGAAAAAAGTCTAATTGGGTAAACATGACTTCTCTGGGAAGGTGAAATTATCTAAGGGCTGGTAGTAGACGTGAGTTCTAAAACCAAAGAAAATCTTTCATCCCATAAGGAAATCTTCAAGAACTGACTATGACATTTGTGAGAAACCTAAAGCTGTCAATATTTGTTTTAAAACACTTATCAGAATAGGAAACCAATTAGTTACCATAAACTTTACATATAGCAATCATAATTCCTATCATTTGAAGCATAATGCTACACCAATGCAATTGCAATCTGAAGGCACTGATTAATGCTGAAAATTACTATATCACTAAAGCTATTCCACTGTTCAACTAAAACAACATCAAACTAATATGTGGTAATTTATATTCAACACTGCAATTCCCTTTTAAACTACTTCGGCAAAAAAAACACAGCAATCTAAAAATGAGTTTGTTCTGGAAGCTGGGCCAGAGCACTCGGAGAGCACCTCTGACAACCTGCATCCCCCAGTGCTCCCTCGGCTAAGTGAGCTTAACTGCAACTACTGTTTTAGCTGGATTCGACGGCGTAAATGGATATGCAGTTCAACGCTGCTGCAATTTGTCCAAAATGAAAATACTATGATCTTTAAAAAAAAAAAAGAGCACAGGATACACTGTATTTCATCACCAATAACCTTATAGATCAACTGCTAGATGACATCCAAGTTCAAGAAAACAATCATTATAAAGCACATAAGACAGAATAGATTTATTTCAACAAACACCTTAGACTCTTTCTCACTCAATAATGGGAAGGGCATAATTAAGGTAAACATCTTCTCCATCAACCCTAAGTTCTTCCAGACAAATTGTTGCTCTGCCAGGAATTTTGAAATCCATCAGGGAAGAACCTTGGCAATTAACCCAGTTAACCATGTAAATGTAACGTGTAACAACTTCTGTTCCCAACAGATGGTCAAAATTAACTTACTACAAATAAAGGAGAAAAAAGTGTTTTTACTTTGTCGAATGTCATGTGTTCAGCTATATCAGTACTACAGAGCACAGGCAAAATATCTGTAGGTCTAACTAGAACTCAGGGAGAAAGAGTTAATTGTAATTATTTTCCTGAATCTGATAATTTAATTACTCAGACCAGCTGTGCCTCATGCTTCCTCTGTGATCTGGGCAATCATATTACCTCATTATGGCATTTTGAACATATGCATTTACTGGAAAAAAGCAAAATAAGCCCTTTAATGCAATATTACTAGCTTAAAGCAAGTATTACTAACTCATAACTTAGGAAAGAGATCTGTTGAACTACCATAACATTTGTTCAACCAATCTTCTATACTATGTTTTTTTAAAATTCAAGGCCAAACCAAACTCTTATACACGATACACAGGTACTTAGTACACTGTTCATATCAGCTATAGCTAAGAGGAAGAATCTATTTAATTCCCCTGCGCAAAAGAAGATAAGAGGAAGTTTGGTCTTCTGCAGGATATTTAAATTATTTTATTCTTCACTTTGTGTCTATATTCAAATTCGATACCTGCCTTTATAGGCTGTAACAACAAAATGGAAACAGGCATACACACAGAAGGACAGTCATATGCTGTTACAAGAGATAGCCAAAAACATCTAGATCTTTCTTGAGCAATTAAAGTTATTTTTGAGATAAATATTTCTTTATTATACAGAAACACCCGTATTTACTCTCCTCTTCCTCTAATAATGCCATATTAGTTGATTATCTATCTTTAGCATTACTACTTGCCCCCTTAAGGCCCTCAAGGTGGATCATTTGGGTGTTTTCATCTTAGTTTAGGTGAAGGCTTCCATACATGTACAAAGCAAGGGTACCCTAGGATAGCTGCAGTGTTTTGCACTACCACCCACCAGCTGCTCTCATTCTTATTTTCAGTGGAGCTGTTACCACTGTAAGGAAACACTGCAGCAGCTCTTGAATTACCAATTTACAGGCTGTCACATTAAGGTTAACCATCGTGGAGCCTGTGTTAACACCGTATGACAGCCTGTAAAGTGTTTCTTCTCTGAAGTCACAGCACGGGCAACGGTGCTTCTCCTCCAACCAGGAGGAAGGATCACTACAGGTATCAAACAGAAAGCCAAGCTCATTCATGGATCAAGCTCTCACAGATGCCAAGGGCAATTTGAAATGTAGACACCAGCAGTATTATTAGCAATAAAAATGATGTGCAAATAAATGTAGTAATCATCTGATTTCTGTCAGTGCCTTAAAGAATTTGCAGATTGATAACATCATCAAAATCCACATTCCACTAAGTTGCCTCATTAAAACAAAAAAGGTGAGAAATTATGCAATCCTCTTGTATCTCATGTAAATGGTCCCAACATATGACCAAAATTCTGGAAAACCTCATGAGTTATTTGATCTCTCACAGCTGTGCCTTACCAACTGGCTGAGATGGACTTCAGAGGAAGAAAAGTAACATGAAAGGTTTGCTACAAACTTAAGCTCCAGCCAGCGGCCAGAAACAGAATCTGCTTGAGGGAGACAATGTGCAAGGGCACATAAGACATGCTGCCTTCCAAATCATATTTATCAATCAAAAATACAACTTGATAACGTATTTCCATTGTAGAAACTCCACTTCCATTTAGAATTCCTTTTTTTTTTCCTCCTTTCTCTGTTAAAGTGAAGGACCACAATGAGCTCATCAAGTGTAACCATTTTTAATTAAATAGCTACACCCTATAAAATGTCAATCAAGAAATATTAGTTTATCTGACCTAACTATGAAACAACTGGGAACTCCTCAATGGCAAACATAACATGTTTGATTTAGCAAAAAGCAGAGCAAACATTCTAAAACTAAACATATTGATAAACCATAATGAAAAAGATCAACACAACCCATATACCAAAGTACACACTGTTAAGATATCCACCATCTACACGGAGGTAGGTATTTCTACTTATCTATTTAATGGGACCTCAAGTTCTCATTAAACAACAGCTCAACAAGGGAGAACATCAAATTGACTACTACAAGCACATTACCTATGACAAGCAACAAACGGCAGTTTTGATCTAAACGGAAAGGCCTTCTAGGCAAAACTATGGTGCAAGCCACTCAAGACTACACCTTCACAGTTATTTAATTCTTCAGCATTTTAAAACATAGTAGGCTTAAGGAATAACTGCTCAAAGTCTGAAAGTTATGCAGAAACAAAGCTACTGGAGCGTAGCTCTCCAGCAGCACTGCGGCACTACCATCCAGAATCCCTGCCCACTGAAATGAATAGACCTGGTCTGTTAACTACCAGCCCTATGAATGAGGGGGGGGATCACAACTACTTTGGAAATTGTTTAAGGTTATTGCTTTCTCTGCACAATCCCTATGTGAATTTTATGATTTATTTTTCACTAGCTAAAATCAAAAGGTTTATTCCTATCATTCCTCCTCTTTGAATTAAACTGATTATTTTAATTCCATGATTCCACACCAGATAGCCATAAATTCTGACACTCCACTACCAACAGTGTATCTAGCCTGGACACACTCACATCTGTGCTCTAAGTTCACCAGTGCTCCAAGCTTATTTGCTGCAGCTACGCTGTTTTGAATTTCATTGCATTACTTCCACAATCATTTTAAGTTCTGGCATTGAACACTAACACACTACTGCTACATTGTACAGGTTGCTAAGAAACCAGGCTCAAATACTTACAAACATAAAAGACTTAAAACACACTTAAGACTGTGTCTAAATAGGGCTCTCGATTTTAGCCATCTTCATCAGCTAAAGCACAAAGGTGGGCTTAATGTAATTCTGTGCATTCATATACCACTGGAAGCAATGATCTAAAGAGAATTTTAATACTTGCCCCAAAGAAATAAAAAAGACTTCTAACAGACAGTTTTTATTTTCAATAATCCTGCTGCAGCTAAGAAACAACAAGGGATGACCAAATAGCCATCATTCTACTTAGCAGGAAGTTTATCACTTCCCAGAAGTAAGGTAGCACCTGCCTCATCTGAGAGGTCACCCTGCTCAGCAAGCAGGGTGGAAAATTCTCAGTCATTGTCCATTTTAAAGCATCTCTCAAAGGCAGATTTGTCAAAGAAAAGCTTTTATTAGGAAAAGGAGGTGGTTTTGTTCTCAACAAGACACATATCTCCTCTTCCTCTCCAAGAAATGTTTATAAGCCCAAAGCATCAAAATAGCATTAACTTACCAACTGACGCATCACCGTCCAAGAGATTGTCATCTTCGGAGGTCTGGAAGTCCATAATGACGCCTGCCCCATCTAAGAGCTCTTCATCGCTGCTCGCACTAGTTATACTATTGTAGCTGTTTCGATAGTAGCCTCTATGAAACAACTGCTCAGACTCCATTTAGCTGCTTTATAACCTAAAAAAGGAAATTCTGAGTTATTTTCTATTTGAAATTGCATGAAAGACTGAGAAGTTCATCTCAAATAAGAGTAAAAGCATGCAAACTATTTTAATATCATTATAAATATATTTACAATTTAAAACACATTCTTTAAAAAAATTTCTTCCATTAAGAAGAATTTTAAAATAAGGAATAATCTTCTTCCACTTTTCAAGCACTAGTAACTCCTTCTTAATGAACAGTCAGGAAAGTGTCACATTGTCCTATAAAGAAGCATATCCTTTTGGAAAATACAGCAGTTTATATGCAGAAGCAATGGCTGTATCTCCATTTCAGTCCCAATATACCAGATCATGATTTGTAGTTTATTCAGAAACTGTACATGGATCTGCTCAACAGGTATAATTTGTGCACAATCTTTGGTATTTCCAGTAATTGAGTATCTAGAAAAAAAATCCGTTCCCTCCTTCCCAACCCCAAGTCTGTTGACAAACAGTTCAATGATTTCGCTATTATGTTCCAAGAAGATCCTATTAACACTCTGCTGTCTGTATTAGTTGCTATTCTAAATGAAAGTCCCGATCGCACAGCTAAAATGGGAAACCTGGACTTCCCAGAATAATCTCGTTGTTTCCAGTCACTGTCCACAGTGTCTGTCATCTTCTACCTGTTGCACAACAAAAAAGGTGTTCCAGGCATTAAGCTTTGAGTCATCTTGCTTAAGGAAAGCAGTAACAAATTCAGGCCCCAAGACTGCTGCTATTTCGGGGCCAAGCCCAGGCCTCCAGCCTCAAAATTCAGACCACCTGAAGAACTCCTGGACAGCCTTCATAAAGTAAGGAAAAGCAAGTCTGCATCTACAGACAAAACCAAAGCTCCCAAAAGCAATTACTTGAGCTCAGTGAGAATTGAATCTGTAGTGTGAGGAGATGCAAATCAAGGAGACATACGCAGTGAATTCCATAATGAACACTTCATTAAGATGCATATTGAGGGGGAGGCTAAGGCCTCCTTAATCCTTAAGGTATTATACCAAAATCGGAAGCTATCTTGTAATTTTGGGGAGAAATATTTATAATAATATGATGATGGAAGACTGTAAATATTTCTTTTTTAAAAAAAGGTGCTGTATTGTTTTCTTTACATTAAGCTGTACAACTTTAGATCATTTTGGTACAGACCTGCTAGGCTGAATAAGAAATATCCATTTTAAGACTGTTAAATGAGAAACACCTTTGCAGTGAATTACAGATATTAACTCTTCCAATAATAATTTAACCCTTTTAGCCTAATGCAAGAAAAACAAAGAGAAAAATTAACTAGTCCATGAGGAAGTGACAGACAAAGCCCACAGATTTTATAGAACCAAATCAACTGTACTGTGAAGCAGCTCTCTATTACTGCAGCACAAACACGATCCCATGAGCCGACCCCTCTGGCACTCACGTGGCTTCTGGTTACGTGACACAACGTGATGCTACAGCAGACCTTGTATTCTTGTTTTGAAACACTACCTCTTTCCTACAGTGAAAGTATTACTGCTGACAGATCACCATGATGGAACAAGAGCTGTAACCCTTGGGCCGTTCATTTTGAGGACTAGAACCAATTTTCTTAAGAATCAAGTAGACATTAACACTCTGTGCTCTCTGAAAGTCAAGCACATGATCTGCTTCATGTGTGCCACAGCACTACGGGTTACCACCCTACAGCAGCACGCAGTAACGGCAGGACTGCAGGAAACAACAACAGCCTGCAAACTAGTCAAGAAGCTTCAAATAAGACTAAACTTTTAGTCCTTGAAGACATGCCAATCACAACCGAGAGAGGGAGCCTGGAGGAACTGGAATTAAGCCATCACCCTGCTAGCTTTATAACACCAAATTCCCTGCCCTAGCCCAAGAGGCACTAAAAGATCAGTGAGGACAGAAGGAGATTGGTCTAAAGAAATTCAGAATATGAGAAAGATACTGTGTGAGGGATAGTGAGCAAGCTCTCAACAACTGCTAGTTGCGCTAAGTTTTAGTATCCAATCTCACCTTGGATTACTACAAAATTCCAAAAAAGAAAGCAAAGCCTAGATGGAAACACAAAAGATGCTTGATTATGTTTCTATAAAGTACCATAGCTTTGACTCAGAGTCCAGTTCAGATACTTTAGTAGCAAACAGCTCCCCAAAACATACCTCAGGTGTTTTTGGAAAAAAAGGAGGATGGTGAAGCAATGCATTGCAAGGATAAAGAAAAGAAATCTATACAATAAGGAGGAATTTTGACGCCTGGGAAGACTTTGACTCTGCACATATCTTCTACGAAGGGTCTTCAGTAAGAAAAAGGTGCACCCAACCCTGCACGCTTTCACTACTGACGTATTTTCCGGACATTCTGGACCATCAAAACTGTTCTACAAACCAGGTTAACACAAAATGCTGACACAATTACAACCAAAAACCCAGACAGCTAATTCAAGCCTGTTGTCTTCTCTGATACAGCTGGAAGAAAGCAATAAGCACACGCACAAGCACACCAAATTGCGTAAAATCAAATACAAAGCAGGCACTGTCTGTACTGCACTGACAGCAGCACAGGAACAGCTACATTTAAGACAGAAGAGGTCTATAAGGTTATTATGGACTTCTGCACAGTTTGGTACCTCAAGCATCTTCTGCTCCCAAATACAAGTCACCTTGCTGGTCTTTCAGGCTCTGCAAATGGCAGCTCACGGAAGCAAGTCAGCTAAGGGAACCACATCCAGTACCATGTACCTGCAGGCAGCAGCAGCAGCAGCAAAAAGGGGGCTGACAATAAATGTCCTGTACATCTGTGCTGAGCTGAGCAGTTTATCTACCTCTCATATGCGCTCTATTGTCCTGTGTAAATAGGAAAGACTGTGCAGCACAGTGCTGAAAAACTACCTTGTGAACAGAAAAGCTTTTTTCCAAACTAAAGAGTGTCCTGATAAATACAACATTTATGTTTTGTATTCGGGACTAATAACCAAGAGCCAGAAGGCAGCCATCTGTCCTGTAACTCACACATTCATTCCTGCAAAGCCTGCAAAAGGACAGTACCTAGTGAGAAATATTATGAAAATGTAACAAAGCACAGGGCAGATCAAATTCACAAAGAAATTTAGGAAATACTAGGATTTCCTAAAGCTAAGGATGCTAGGCACATGCTCTATATTAGACTAAGTATAATGAGAGCAATAGAGGACTTATTTGCTGAAAAATCACTAGGAAAAAAATGGAATTGCAATGGTCTTAATTGGCAAGAACCTTAAAAAGTGATACTTGGTATACCAAGTCAGGAACTCATCACAAGTCTTATTTTAAAAAGCTATATAAAAATGTCATAGACTAAGAAGAAACAAAGAATGACATGGTAAAGACTTGAAAGGCCTATAAACATCCCCTGTGTGTGTCAGAATCACTGTCTGAAAGAAGGCAGCAGGAAAGAACTGCCTTGAACTCTTAAGTCCACAGTTTCCCTGCGATGGTAGCATGTTATCAGTCTTTTTCTTTCTAATAAGCATGCCTTCAAGAACTCTTCATGTACTTAAGAATCAGCTTTTTACGCAATTCTTAATAGAAAAGCTAATTTTGTCTACTCTTTCATCCTCAAATTCACCAGTCTCAAAAATCACATTCTCACTTTCATTCTTTATACAAAGAAGAGCAAAATCAATCATTTAAAACAGATCTGCAGCTTCTTTTCCTCGTATGAAGCGAGATAAAGCATTGGTTTTTGTCTTCCCAGTTCTAAAGCTTCAATATTTCAGTTTAATTTAAAATCTTGTGCCTAGATTAAAAGATATTTTTCAAGGGGTTGGGAATGAAACAAAAAACCAAAACCACACAGCACCAAAAAAATCTTGAAAACTGAAATATTTGGTTTTCTTGATTGGATGAATCAAATTTCAATACTGTCAAATCAAAATACTCTAATATAGAGTATTTAGCCCTGTAAATGGTTTTAACCTTGTAAGCAACTCTTTTACAGTCAAAAACATCAATACTGTTGTGAACTTTACATGATGATTCAAAAAAAAAGCCTATATTAAGCACATGGATTTTTACCATGTCTTAACACAAAATATTATGCAAGTGATGGGACTCTGAGATCTATTATTTAATTTCATCAGCAGAGGCCTCTTAAGCTTTACATGCTTGCCAATCTTTACAATGTCTCAACAGCTCTTTAAAAATAAAATATCCCATCACTTGCATAATGAGATCTATTATTTAACTCCATCAGCAGACACATCTCAAGAAGTTCTCTTCACATGCTGGCCAAATAGTATTTAGAAATTATTATGACCATTACACTAATTCACCTTACATTAGATTGGTGCTCCTCGACAAAAAAAGTTTATATAGAAGCATGACACTTGAAATAAAATGTCAAAATCATAAGTAAAAGGGAAAAAATCCAACATATCTGGCCTCCATTTATTTATTATGCCTATCGCATGAAGAGTGTTGAAAACAACCCTAACATCATTTATCTTCTAAACTTCAGATTAGGACAAATAATGAATTGAGAGGAATTTCCCATTGTAATTTTTAAGATCATTAACAGAGCATTTCTTCATAAAAAGGCCCAAAACCTTACACTTCCGATTTTATTTTGAAGATTAGGGAAGAGGTGATGAGAGAAAGAACAGTTTTGCTGA
>JAUBOD010000293.1:144469-159946 GCA_032353885.1 Nothura maculosa
CTCTGAGCCCCCGCGGCGCTGCCCGGCCGCGCCTCTCGCCCTGCCGCCGCTCCGCCCGTGCCGGGGTGGCGGCCCGGCCCGGCTTAGGCGAGGGCAGCGGCCCGGCCTGCTGCTACGAGCAGCGCCCGCCCTGGGGGCTTCCTCGGGCCGCGGGCTGCTCTCAGCGCGGTCGCGGTGCCGCAGCCCGCCGGGCTCTCTAATCCTCGGCCGGGAGAACGACCTTCCCACCCGGCGCTTGGGGAGCCTCCGCCCTGGCAGCGGTCAAGTTTCTTCTCCAGGCTTGTGTTTCCCGGGCCACTGGTAAAAATAAGCAGGCTAACTAGGGCAGAGCTGTATCCAGACTTGTCTGTAGCCCCCCCATGGGCTGATAGGTGATGTTTGGGTGCAGCAGTCACCCCAAGTTATCACCAGTACTCCTGGTTTAGCTTTAGTACAGCAGAAATAGTTTAGTACGTGATGAAGCAGCAGCAAGAGATCTTGATTCAAAGCACCTGAAGTGAAAATAAGTTCTTAGCCAGTATGCTCAAAAGGTCATGTTGATGTCAGTACAATCCTATCACTTTTTTCCTTTCCTAGTAATTATGCCTAGTCATCTTTTACTCCCATCCCGAGGTTACTTCAGCTCTCCCAGGCTTTGTTTTCCAGTGTTAATCAATATTTTGGTTTGCTGCCATGATGTGCAGGCTTTCTAGTTCTTGAACATCTTCAGCAGAGCTCTTTTTCTGGTGCTTGGTCGTTCCTTGACTGACAAAAAGGTAAGTTTTAAGTCAGTGAGACAAGCCTTACCTGAGATGTGTGAACGTAATGTAATAAGGTCTTTTATTGGAGGGAAGCAAGGCACAGCAAAGAATGAGCATTATTCATACTCTTATGTGAGGTTTGGATGCAGAAAAGCAGAGAAACTTTTAGTTTCTTTCAGCTGAAAGTCCTCAGGGGATAAAGGTTTTTTTACTCTGGAAAACATGACCTATTAACCCAATAATTAATGTGTTTTTTTTTTTCTCCTGTTTTTAGTCCTTTTATGGCCAAATCTTTTCGCTATTTTGACTCTGAACTTTAGCTTTGAATGATACTCAGTATTTCCCTCAATGTTTGGTAACTTTTTAAAAGCTTTTTCAGGTCTCTCATATTGCCAAGTTATTTATTAATATAATACTTTTAACACAACCAATTTTCAGCTAACTAATGGTGCTTCATCTCAAAAGCTTCTAGTCTAACTAGTCAGATATTACAGTAGAAATACTGATTTTCTCCATTTTCTGTGGTATGAAAAAAATCATTAAAAATTAAGTCATACTTCTTTGTATTAATAATTCGACACTTGATTTGAAATTTCTTGAATTTAGTCTGATTTTGGGTTCATTAGAGTGACAAATTTTGAAAACACTTTATTTAGTACTTTTTAAGAATAAATAGATAGATGTTTTTTTCCATTTCTACCATAAGAGTGGGAAAAATACCCAAGTGTAAAGCTGAATCTTCGATTGCTAACCAGATGCTGCTATCAAATTGATTGCGATCAAATGCTGATGCTATGCTACTATCAAGGTGAAAACTTTTTTTATTGCAGTGCAATTGTTTTCTACACCAACTAAGCCAGTCAACAAAAACTAAGCATGAGATTAAGAGTAGATGATCTACAGAAAAGATAGTAAGCACGTAATGTTGTCAGAGAATTAAACAGGTTGGCATTTTCAGATATTTTAAGACATTTAAATGTTACATGAACAAGTAACATTTGGGAATGTTAGTGGGAAGACTAAGCCCGACTAACTATATTTGTTGTGTGTTTTCTCTTAGTGCTCAAGTAAGGATGCCTTAAGCAGATAATTATGGATAAATATATTAAAGTGCAGAAGATTGGAGAAGGATCCTTTGGGAAAGCAATTCTTGTCAAAGCAAAAGAAAATGGCCAGCAGTACGTTATTAAAGAAATAAACATCTCTAAGGTGAGTAATTACTGTCATTAATTACTGATCCTTTTTTGTTGTTTTGGTTTTTTTTTTGCATTTCTGTTCTCAAAAATCACTATTTTTCTTCTAAAGATGTCAAATAAGGAGAGAGAAGAATCAAGGAGAGAAGTTGCTGTATTGGCTAACATGAAACATCCAAATATAGTCCTGTACAGGGAGTCATTTGAAGGTAAAATAATAGAGTGGAATTTGAAATAACAGTAATAAGTGACTACCTTTGTGTTAGTAATTGCATATAGTTTTAATTTTTAAATGTAAAATTAATTTAAATTTTTCATTAATTATTTCCGACTCCTTTTATTACTGTCCTCATTTATTTCTGATAGCTTTTGACAGAAACATACTTGTCTTTTCCTTATGTCATTTTATTTTGGTTGATGTCAAAGTGAAAGGGTTATCTTTTTTGTTTCTTCACGGTATACATGGTTGTAAAAGGTAGAAGAATGGATTGCTACAAGTTTGCCTTACAAAGTTATGAAGGAAGGAGCAATTTAACTCAAAACTGAAAGAGCTACTTGGAAAAAGATGTTTCAGTGGCTTCCTTAGAAAGGAGGTGATTAACCAGCGGCCCAGAGTTCTCTCCTAGCTATCATTTCCTTCAATGATAGTGTGAGAGTTGTGATAGCTAAGGAATTTAGGAGGAAGATTTCACAAAACTTTTTACAGTGAATGTTGTGGGAAATGATGAGAAGAGGTAAAGCCTAGAAGTTCTATTGTGTAGGGTTAAAGATAGTATCTAAAAACTTAAATACTATTTGAAATTCATGAAGAAACTCTTTTTCTTGCTAACTTTAATGTCTTTTAGAGCATATGGTTTTAAATTAATGAGCAAAAATAAAAACCCAAAACAGAAGATTGATCGTTGCTTTTTATAAATCCACACAATTCACTTCTCTTTATTAGAGGCCTGTTCTTTAAATCTGATCTACTTTATAAAGTATATTGTGTAATTCCTAGTTCATGAGATTTCATACTGCATCTTACTGAAGCACATTAACTTTGAACGCACTGTTTTGTTTCAAAGGTAGGTCTATTATCCTAGGATAACATTTCAAAATAATTTCAATTGTAAAACTTACGCAACCTACAAAGTATTCTAACCTCAAATGAACAGTTATGTTGTTGATGTTTTGGAAGACAAATTGCAGAAATATTTCTGTGGAAATGAAATTTAAGTGACTTGGAGTCCTAAGTTATTTTTCACTTTTATTGTTATGGCTGAAGTTTGAGTCATAAGAAGTATTTGGGAGGAGTCTGCCACAGCTGTGAGTGGCAGGGATCATGTGCACTTATTCACCTTTTTTCAAAATGACATGTAGTCTGTGGATACTGTAGTTCTTGTATTTTACTGGGATGTTAGAGTTTTCATCAATATGCCTTTAATTTGCTATTTGTTTTTGCCTCATCTCTTTTCTCACCAGTAATTGAAAGGATTATATTGAGGAGCAAAACTTTAACTTTGTATAAACACATTCTATTTTCTTAAACTGATTTGGGGGTCTTGCACACTTTCCTTCAAAATGAGGCAATTCTGTTTTCCATATGTTGTCACCTCCTGCGAGCTTTCTTGTTGTTCCTCAGTGTCTAGAATGAAGTCTGTCTGGTGTGACAACCAGTATTTGCCGAATTCTTGCACTATTTATGTGTATATTGTCCAAGTAAAAGTGCAAGAATTAATTAGGTGTATGCAATTACTTGATTTAGAACTGTTATCTCTTTTTAGGGCTAGGTGATTTGTTTTGTTTTTCAATGATTTTCTTGGTGGTTCGTATTGAGACAAGCATTGTTAAGATACTCAGAAAGATATTGTGGAGAGATTTTATTTTTATTATTATTATTATTATTGGTTTTGCTTTACAGAAAATGGCTGTCTCTACATAGTGATGGATTACTGTGAAGGAGGAGACCTGTTTAAAAAAATAAATGCCCAGAAAGGAATCCTGTTTTCTGAGGATCAGGTAACAGCAAACTGCTACTGTAGGTTTTTTTTTTTTTCCCAGCACATGCTTTAAAGAATTTCTTATTCAATTTGGCAGATATAGTTGCTTAAGATGTGTAGAATGATCCCAAGTTGTGGTTCTTGGTGCCACCAGTAATGACTAGTATTAATTTAGTCGTTATTGCAGTAATGGCTAAAAACTTGGCCTGAAGTCCAGGATATGTTAATTGGGATTTTTGCCAGGATAGATAAGACACTTCTTGAAAACTAAGCCAAATCTGATTAATGAAGATTATTAATGGGATGGAAAGACTATACAATCTTACGTTATGGCAGATTTTTATTTTTTAGTATTGCTTTTTTTATTATTTCAGATGTAAAATAACAAACTCTGCAAATATAGTAATATGAAACTTCTTGTAAATATTTCTTTTTAAATAGGAGGGAAAGAAATATATTTTGTCAGATGTATACCTTCATATTTTTCTTCTTCATAATACTGGTTATAAAATCATCTATACTGTGAGGCAGTCTGGATCAAGTGAGATGATTTTGTGTACATATTCAGTCAGACAAAGCACAAATAGGTTATGTAAGATTCATTTTTTTGTTCGAGACTGAGGTATGTTTCTTTGTTTACGAATAGTTTCTATGTTTTTGCATTTGTTTGCAGTTAGTGCATCAGAATCTCAATTTATGTGTGGCTAGGATGTGTTATGACTGTGTTAGGTCTGTGATTCCTCTTCAGAGTAGGATAAGTGATGAAAGTTTTTCTGTATGTAGTTTGTATAACTTCAGTTCGTAATTTGGACTCATATTTGCAAGAACTTAAAATAGAAAAATGAAAATTATACCTTGCATTTGAATGTAATTTTGATATGTATATATTCTAGAGTTGTGAAAGGGAAGCAACTGTTCCATGTCAACAAGTATGGTACAAATTCCATGTCTTAATTATTTAGGCCAATCAGATTTATATTGCATACCTTTGTCATCTTTATAGTGTGTGATTGAACCTATTAGTATCAGATATTAAATAATATCTGCAAAAGTTAATGTGTATCTTTCATTGATACTCCGGGATTGTCTCAAAGGAGAAGTTTTTGTTATAGTGATAGTAGTGCTACATTCTTGATATATCTAGGATAACTCTGAAGTTAGATTTGAGGGAAGAGGATAACACTTTGAGATATCATTTAAGGCTTGATAAAATTCTGAGGAAAAATGACTTGAAAAGCATTCAAATCATATATTGATAATGCATAATCTCTTTTCTATTTAGATTCTAGATTGGTTTGTACAAATTTGTTTGGCCCTAAAACATATACATGATAGAAAAATATTGCATCGGGACATCAAATCACAGGTATGCTGATGTGTGTGTGTGTGTGTATAATTAATTTACTTCTAAGGTGATTATGTCTTATCTCGATAGTATCATCTAAGAAATTATACAAATATTTGGAATGCATCTTTTTTATATAAACACTTTTAATTTTCGTAACACATCTTATTTGTATTTTCTCAGACCTAGTTTATGTGATATTTGTAATAAACACGAGGCAAACTGTTCTAGTATAACTTATACGGCCTTTTGTCCCACAGTTAATTATATTTTACAATTTACTTTTTTTTTCTCTCCCAGTTTTGATAAAGTGGGAATAGAATAGGCCTCTTAATTCCCAGTAGTCAAACACATTAATGGAGACTTCAGAGTGACATATGGTAGAAAATTTTATTTTTTACTAAACATATTGAGAACAAAAAGCATGCAACTGTATGAATGTTTTAAATAACAGACTTTTTAAAATTTCTACACCAAGAATATTTTTTTGACCAAAGACGGGACAGTACAGCTGGGAGACTTTGGAATTGCCAGAGTTCTTAACAGGTAACTGCTTTTTGCTGCTGGTTTCTCAGAATTAATCTACATAGTTTTGCTGTAGGGAAACATAACATATGCTCACCATGTGACTTAGCTAGTTAATGTTCTTCTTTTTACTTAGTACCGTAGAACTGGCTCGCACGTGCATTGGAACTCCATACTACTTGTCACCTGAAATATGTCAGAACAAGCCTTACAACAATAAAAGGTACTGATAAGCACTTGATAAAATATTTTAGGGAAGGAGGAGGGAGGATGTTCCTTCAAAATCTCAATCTGTTCTACGCATATGGCAGTAAATGGCCTATAGTTCACACTTTATTCCTGGGTAAGGATTATTCGGCTGCACAAGTGCTATCTTGGCAAGTTGATGTAGTCCAGAGCAATGTATTCAGGAGATTTTTTTGCTTAGTTCTTTGAGTGCTAGGTTTAGCCCTGTTGTTGTTTATGGCTCTACTTTAGTTTCTCTCCACACCACTTCTGCTGCCCTTAATTTATACAGTATGAATGTGAATGCTAATAATAATAATAAAAAAAAAAAGGGCAAATATACTAATAGGATTCTCCAAGCACATATAGAGAGATGTGTAAATTCATACACTGAGGAATATCCTGCAAATACTTTGGTTGTGTTTTCTGCCCCTGCATATAGGCTGTATTTGGTAACAGATTCTCAAAGGTAATTAAAATGTTCATTATCAAGTAATTTTTTATATTGTATGAGCATATGGAAAAATATCCATGATTGAGAGTGCCTTATATTTCAATGAGTCCCTTAAAAATGATTACTCTTCTGTGCCCCTTAATCATCTCTCCTGCATGAAGTTTCTTATTCAATGGTACTGCAGCCAAATCCTTCCATCCTGGAATGAGTGAGAGTAAGGTAAATCCATGTTAAATGGGATAAATCCCAATGTGGGGATTTTGAGGAGAAAGAAGTAAATCAGAGGGAGTTTGTACATATTCAAAATGCAACTTTTTTTGCTTTTCAGTGCTACAATGTTTGATTACTAAGTTATTTGGCAATCATACCTAGAGCTAATTCTTAGGGTTTTTTTTTTATATTTTGATTTAGTGATATCTGGGCCCTTGGTTGTGTTCTGTATGAGATGTGCACCCTCAAGCATGCGGTGAGTGGAAGCTTAGGATTTCTTTAAAAGAATAATATCCAACAATACCAGTAGTAGTTTTTTATTGTTCAAAGGAATTGGAATGACTTTGTGCTTCCTGACCTTATGCTGAAAACTAAACTTTCCTTTGGATTTGGCACAGAATGAGTTTGAATGCTTAACATCCTTTCACTAAAATCATGTGGTGGTTGAATGTTTTGGGGAAGGGAGAGAGAGCAGATTGAGTAAATATAATGCAATACTTCATAATATTTTATCCTTAACTGTATGTAACAATGTATAACTGTCAGACTAGATCCAAAAGAAGATAAATATTAGCCAAGCTAGCATATTGTTTTCAGAATTTTAACTATAGATCTCAGTAAGTAGTGTGATTTTATCAATGGATAATAGGTTATTTTAAAACAGTAGTCTCAAAATTGTTCTGATATGTTGAGAGGTGAAGGAAATATGTGGGCTTTTTCATCTTCTCTGTCCTCTCTATGCAACCTTATTTGTGGGCGTGCAGTAATATGTAACAGTTGTGTGGGTTTTTTTTTTGTTTTGTTTCTCTTGTGGTACAGTTTGAAGCTGGTAACATGAAGAACTTGGTATTGAAGATCATCTCTGGATCTTTTCCTCCTGTTTCTATGCATTATTCCTATGACCTACGTAATCTGTTGTCACAGTTATTTAAAATGAATCCCAGGGATAGACCATCAGTCAACTCCATATTGGAGAAAAACTTTATAGCTAAACGCATTGAGAAATTTCTTACACCACAGGTATGGAGATGATTTTCATTTTAATCTTAACTGAAAAATCACAGAACTTTGCATTTTTTACTCTAATGTCTAATAATAAACTGAATGCATATAGTTGAGAATTCATTTAAATGAATGGTTATAGTAAATAGTGTTATTAAGAAGCCTTCTGAAAAAGATACGGATATGTTTCTGAAAAGTTCTCCTTTTTAGCTTCAGCTAATAATCAAACTTTTTGTTTAGCTTATTGCAGAAGAATTCAGTCACAAAATGTTCCAAAAGTTGGGATCGCATGCTGCACCAGGTAATTAAGTGTGTAAAATAACTTTGATTTGGGAATCTGGTAAGATAATAAGTATATAAATGTACCACAGATTTTTGTTTGGGAGGAGGTTGGGGATTCAGAATACTAGAAGTCATTTATATGTTGCTGTTGAAGGGAGTTGCTACTTTTTTTTTTTTCTTTTTTTTTCCCCCTCCCCTTCTCTCTCTAGAAATCCTTCCCCTCTTATTTTATTTCCTTGTAGTCATTTGAAGCTGTGGTAGGTGTTTTGGGTGGTGGGTTTTTTGATTTGTTTGTTTTATTATCTTGTGCAAGTATTTCACGGCTATTCTGTAGTGAAAGAACCCTGCTAGCATAGAGCCAAATTGCCAAGTAGATACTGGCATATTTTCAAGAACTTTACAGGAGAACTATATCCCCAAAGGCTATTGAAACAATAGCTCTGTTAGAACTCTTGTTTTTGCTGCCCTTTTGTGTTGTAGGTTGCAGTCCTGTGTCGTTAGTCTGCCTCTGAATTCCATTTGGAAAGCTTTTCCTGTGTCCATATCAAAAGCATAGTAAAAACATGGCAAAAAGAATGAGAAATTCCAGTCCTTGAGAACAGTGAAGTGATGAAACTGAAAAGCTTAGGGATTGTGTTTCTCAATTTCTTACCAAGTGTGAGGTTTAGGCAGGCCCTTTTGGACCTTTTGCACTATTCACTCACAGTAAATAAAGGATTAGCAGTTCACCCGTTCTGTTGCAGCCCTGATGTCCCAAAAGCTGGGAAAGGGGATATATGGAGCATTGGCAGGCCTGGGTCTCTTTGTAAAGGTGACTTCTCTTGTCTAGCAAAAAGGCCCACTCATGAACAAAATCTGGCTTCAGTTGCACCAGTTCAGAAAATTACCAAACCTGCTGCAAAATACAGAGTGCCTTTAATGAGCAAGAAACCTGGCGATGTACCTAAAAAGGTTCATGAGAAGAAGCCATTGATCAAAGGTGGACAGGTAAGACCTAAGTAACTTTAGTTTATGTTTGTACCTATTAAAATACTGTGCATTCCTGTGCAAATACCTTTTAGATATTTTACATGCAAAAATAGTTTAAATGCTTGTCTTAACATATATGCTAAGTTTATTTGTTGGTATTGTTTGCTCTTAGAAATATTTCAAGTCTGTCAGTTATAAACATGAATTTAATATATTGTGTGTGTGTATATATATATATATATTACTTTTGTATCTTTAGGTCTTTTTTTCTTCAAGACAAGACTCCAAATTTCAAACCTTAGAAAAAAAATTATCTTATTTTTTCAACATATATAATCAAATGAGGTGTTTTACAGACTTTATTCCATGAGTTAACAAAATGATGAAGACACTGTACTTTAATCTTTCCTGCAGTCTCCTTTCTCTATAAACAGTATTATGTTAAAAGATCTTATTTCTCCCTGTTAATTCATTTACTTCATGGCCAAGGTACATTACATGGTGAATGTAGGTCTGAAATATGTGCACATGCTACAGGCATGTAATTAGTAGGAAGCCCCTACGTCAACTTTTATTCCTACTCTCAGCAGGAAAATTAATTCAGATTTTTTTCTGAATTAGTGGGTTTTTTTCTTCCTTCTTGCCATGACACTTCTTCAAATATAGTATTGATATCTTAAAATTTTGATAGAAATTGTCCTTCAATCAAAAATTATTGAAGGATTAGGGAAAAATTGTCAACAATCGCACAAGCCTTATTTTGCTGATGTGCATAGCTTTAAAAAGAGAACAAGGTAGAGGGAACACACAAAGTGCTCTGTGTCCTGATGAGATTGTGAGGCTTTTTTAATGGTTTTATAGTTGGACATCTTCTAGTCTGCTATTGCCTATAATCAATTTCCCCAGCCAGCCCCGTATCAACCCATTCTACACAGAGACCCTCGTAGTGACAGAGAGAATTCCTCATGTTGGAAGGAGTCAGCAGGTATTCTTTATTCAGGTGTGGGTTTTGTGTGCATTGTACCCAGTGGCAAGGCTTAGCATAGAAAAAAGGGCTACGGTGCAGTAGCTTCTGGGTAGTTTGATCTTGCAGCTGTAAACTGGCTTTTCAGGGAATATATAACAAACTATTTTGTTTTACTGATGTTAATTTGCTGCAGCTCTAATATACTGGTTTAAGTTTCTAAAGAGCTCTGTTTTCTGAAGTATTTCTTTTAAGGTACTAATCAGATAGAGGTTTTAGGTCATCAAAAAGTTATGAAGCTGTAAGTATCTGTATTCAATAGTCAAGCATGCTTTACTAGCAACCCATCATTTATGTTAGAAGAAGACTGGAAAAAACGCATAACTTTGTATTGCTAGTTTTTTACTAGGTATTTGATGGTAGTTTCATTCACCTCTTGCATAGACAACAAGAACCTGGGTAATGTAATCTAGTAAATCTGTTTCCCCCAAATAAGTTTACGTTAATATCTAGAGATCCTAAAAATCACAGGAACGATTTGTTGTATGAAATGACATTGTTAGAGAAGACAAAATTAACTTAAAATTAACGTAAAACCCCTCAGCTTTCAAGAGAGATCTCAATAAAGAGATGATGAACAAGTACAGTAGCACTTATCCTAGATTTTAGCAGGATTTTTAATTTAGAAGCTCCTGAATAATATTCTCAACCATTTTACTCAAACTGTGTTATGGGTTTAAGAATTCCTCTGTTAAGATTTTTCTTCTTTCTTGTGGGCATCATGGTGTCTAACTTGAAGTTTCACCTTTTGTCCAGGCCTTTCCAACTCCAGTGAAGAAAAAGAATCCAGAAGAAAGGAGGAAAATATTTGAGGTATAATGAACTCATCTGTTAATTTTTAAGTTATGCAAGTGCTAAGTTTAGAACAAGGATGACAAAACCTTCAAACCTTTCCTCCTTATTTCTACTTTTAAACATGAATTTTTCGTCTTCCTGGGCATACCTCTGTCATTGGAGCACTAACCAATTGTTGCAGACTCAGTAATAAATACCAAATTATATGCTTATTTTTCAGGAAGCTGCAAAAAAGAAAAGGTTAGATTTGCCTGAAAAACGCCAGCGAGATCAGGTAGTCAAGATGTTTCAGCCTTTCTTTTTGTATTCACATTAACTTTAATGAAATATTTTTGTATGGTGTGTTATATGTTGCGTAGGAATACAGAGTAGTTCAATTTGCCAGCTACAAAAAAATTTTTTTTTAAATAGTGTACCAGTTTGCTGAAGGCAGAGAAAATGAGAAGACTAGAAAAAGGAGAAAATATGTTTAAAATGTGTTTTATATAAAGAATTTTCTTGAATTGAAGTGTTTCCTTTATTGTTTTCTCCTTCAGATGGAGCGAATAAACAGAGCGAGGGAACAAGGATGGAGGAATGTGCTTGGTTCAGGTGGAAGTGGTGATGTTAAGGTTGGCAGCAGATGCAGAAATGGGGTACAGCCTGTGTCCCTTCCTTATGCTTCCACCACTATTGGTTTCTGGCCTGCTCTTCTCTTTTCAGATCAACTTTTGGAGCTGTCCAGTATGGATAATTTAAGAGAGTTTGAGAGACTTTCTTCCCTGGATTCTTAGAGATCACGTGCAATTTTGTTTTTGATATTACTTATATTTCAGAATCTCCTATCTTGCAGGTCTTCATACTCCCCTTTCTTTTTCTCCACTCCTGCTTTTGCTACTTTTCCTGTGCTGAATCTATGCATGAGCAGTTTCTTTCACGTTCAGGCTTCTTCTTAAAATTTTTGTTGACGTGTTTTTCAGGTTTTATTATGGTGATAGACTGATTACCTAGTATTCAAAACATGCTTCTAAGCATTCTTTTTTTTATTATTTTATTTATGTATTTATTTTTACCAACGTAAATGACAAAGTCAGTATAAATCGAAATTGACAGTGAGAGGAAATCCCAAGGAATATTTTTAGTAGTAAGCTGCTTAATCCTTCACTTCTTGCAGGATTGAGTTACACAATTCAGTATAGCTTCATTTTACCTCGTTCTGTTTATCTGAATATTGTGGAAACATAACTCTTCTGGGAACTAATTGGTCACATGAAGATACTTTAATTTTAACATCCTCTACTTTTATCAGACAGATCCAGTGCAAAATTAGAGTATTGTCATGATGCAAATCTGAGAGAATATATTGGATCACTGCCACTAACTGCTGTATTTTAGTGAGTCGTAGAAATATTTGGCTTTTGTTTAGCGCAGAGTTTTTGTGAAAAGGCTCTAAAGGAAGAGCAGAGTCAAAATGAGTAGAGGTTTTCCGTTCCGTGTACAACGAGAATATGAAGATTTCAGTAGCTATTTGATAATTACCTGTGTGCTTTCAAAACAGAAATTGTCTTTGAATGTGTGATGTGTAAAGTTTACATGTAAAAAGAATGTTAGGAATGGCAGAACTAGGCACTTACAGAGCTAAAAGGGAGCTGCTGAATGAGGAATCAGAAGAAATCTTTTGGGTTGTTTTTTTTGTTTTTTTTTTAATAATAATTCTGCCAACTGCAACACAAGCTTCACCAGCTTGTGAATACCAGCACCACCATGTTTTGGTCAGAGCTGTGTATGTGTCTCTAAAGCTGTTATACCTCTAACATTGAGAGATTTGTTACGAGACAAAAACCCATGCAGATCGCATTTGTAGCGAGGTGTGTTGTCCTTCAGGACTCAAAGTCACCATGGGAAATTTAAATTCAGTGATTGTGTGTATTTTCACAAAGTATTACTTATATAAAATGTAAGGGTAAACTTGTGCTTTAAAGACGTTTTAGATTTCTTCTCCAAGTATATTGGGTAGTTTTGTATAAATCTTTTTGCAGTCTAGTAGATGATCATGAGTGTCGATTTTCATTTGTTATCATGGTATTCTTGATTTAATTTTCATTTTTCTCCTTCATGGAAACAGTGCGTTCAGTGATTTCTTGATGATACTATTAGCTTAGAATAGCAGTAGCGTTCAACTTGCCATTAATGTAGGCTTCCTAGCTTCCTGTGAAGGCACAGAAGAGTGCCTCATACTGCATCAGTTTCTTCTCCCATCTTCCTTTTGGGAGACTGGAAGCTGGCACCTGTCTGGAAGAAAAAAAAAAAAAAAAAAATAGGGAAGAAGACGACAAGGAGCTTTTGGGGTTATGATTCCAGCAGAGGCTTCAGCTCTTCCACAGACTCTTGACTAGTACATGCTCCAGACCATTTGCCTAGTGATTGACTGTACTATTTCATTAGATACACCTTTTGAAAACTGAGCTCTAATAGCTATAGGTGTAAGCTCAAATGGTCTCAAGAGCTGTGCTATGTGTCTATTTTTTATTTAGAACAGGTAGGCCACAGATTTCATAGATTCACTCTCATAGGCTGTTTGACCACTCCCCTAGGTATAAAGTGGACATTTTTATGCATGTGCTGACAACCTTAACCTTGTTTTGCCAATTTCACTTTTCCTGCATCCATCCTTGGCTACTACTATTTGTTACTGCTTGCAACATTTATTTTTTGTTGTTGTTGTTTTCATGTGGAATTTCTTTAGGGATTTTAATTCTATGTGAATGAGAAATGTATTCTGTAATGGAGTAAGTTATGATATAGTTTCTTAATTTCAGAGATGCAACTAAATTTTAGGTTGATTAAAAATGGGAATTTTCAAGTAATCTGCATTTGGAATAACATTTTCATGCCATTCAGCAATCTCCAAAGCATGCTTCAATATTTTCAGCTTTATTTGAAAATGTCTGTTTGAATAGAAGTTACTCATTAGTACCTCTGTTAGCACCACATCACTTTAAGCTTTTGTGCTAAATATTATTTATGTAGTGTGGAACATGAGGTACTTCTGTGCTTCAAAGGAATCTTTACCAATAACTTCCAAAACATGTGACTTACCTCTCTGTTATGGGAGGGAAATAAATACTGTTTTGTTCTAACAGGCTAACTGAAAAGTACATTTCTAATTTTTCAGTCTTGTTTTTGGTATATTAAAGCAGGAACATGCCAGAAATAAAAGCACTGGTACCAAATCAGAATCATTGCAGAACACAATAATTGTCCTCCTCTGTTGGGCAGGTGGAATTTGGAAGAGCTTGTTAAGAGCAATATTTAAGATTCTTTTTCTAACCCTTCTCGTTTGCAGGCACCATACTATGGTGGTGGAGGTGGTGGTGGTGCTTTCCCTGTGTCTTCCAGAGGACAGTACGAACACTATCATGCCATTTTCGATCAGATGCAACTGCAAAAGGAAAACATTAAAGTAGCTGAAGAGAAAGAAGCCAGATGGAGGACACGTGTACAAGGCCGTGAAGCTATTGAAAGGTATGGCTAGCTCCCACTGGGAGGCTACCCGTAGTCTGCTTTAGATGAAAGTAATTAAAGCTACTGTACATATTTATCTACAGAGGAATTTCACCTGGAATACGTCCAGGAGTTCCTAAGGGGCCTGCAGGTCATCACCATTTACCTGATGCTGATGCAATTAGAAAAAAAATGAAAAGATTGAAGGAGGTGTCTAAACAAGCCAATGCAAACAGGTTGGACAATGATAACTCATAAATTTGTCCCTACGTGTTAGACTGTTTTGTGTCTTGTTTCATTTAGTAGTTTGAGATGTCTCCAAACTGCTTTTATCCATTGGTACCGTGTTGTCTGTTGTGTGTTGGTCTCTCACAGACCAAAGTTCTTAGAACCAATGGATACTTTGGCTTCCTCTAACAGTAGAAAAACTGAATTACTAACAACTGTAACTGGGTTAGATTGCAACTAGTATTCTTGCTGTAATGCAGTTACAGTCTAGATAACACTACAAGCCTCCTTTTCTTTTTTCATAGTTCTACTTGAGCTACTGGCCAAGGTGCTTCCTCCACTTCTCATCTCATTCTGACTTCCTTCTTGACATTTAAGTGGTTGATTTGCTAGCCCAGCCTTTAGAAGGCTCTCTTGTAGGTGCTTCCTCAGACCTTTTAGTTCTCCCATGTATTGATCTGTGGAAAAAATGCAGCAGCTTTCTTCAGAAGCTGTGAATAGCAGGTATTATAGTGGTATGCCAACTTCTGTTTCTGTGATGCTTGCTCTTGATAATTGCTATAAAGTACATGTGCAATTTCTATATAAATATTTTATTTAATGATTTCTCTATTTAAATATTCTTTTCAAAATTGTTTTACTTAAAATCTGTGATTGTTGTCCTGAGAACTGTCTGTGCTAGAGAGCAGTAAATGGTCAAGTGTTGTTTTCAGTAAGCCAGTACTTGAGCATTAGTTGCTGACTCAAGTTTCTCAGAGAGACAAAACTTCTCATGTGTTACATAAACTTGTGCAGATTCAAAAATATGCTCCATGAACAGAAAGACAGATGGAGGTAATACGAGGAAAAGCAAATAGTCAAAGAAAACACTGTTCTTGTAAATTTAATTCTCGTTTGTACACACACACACACACACACACACACACACACACACACACACACACACACACACGTATATATCTATTTGGTTTTGTATGTGTGCTATATATAGATAGATTATGTATATATATATAAAAAATATAA
>JAUBOD010000293.1:178573-196126 GCA_032353885.1 Nothura maculosa
AACTTAGCACAGTCATTTGCGATAATCGGATGTCAAATTAAAGGTGAAATATAATTATTTAATTTCTGGAAAACAGTCATTTAGATCAAAGTCTAAAGAAGATTAAAAAAAGGATAAAGATTTCAGGCTTAAGTTCAAGGGTTAGTCATGTAAAAATAAACAAAAACCCTAAAATAATACTGTTCTTCCCAGAGTTGTTGTTCTAGTCTGGATTGGACATGGGATCTGTCTTGGTTTTCAGGTAGCCAATTGCTACGTGCAGGTGACTGGTCTTGAGGGCACCCTCCCTAGGTTAGCAGCTTGCAGAGCAAACGGGCAGTTACCCAGAGTCTGCAGAGAGTCACTGCAGGAGATGCCACAGCCAAGTGTCTAGGGGCAACATGGGTACCAAGAAATAAATTGCGGTTATATCATTTTCCCTTTCTACTAGTGAAAACCTTTATGAGGGGAAGAAATAGAAATCTGAAATTGCTGAAATGACTTGTATGGACATTGAAAACTTATCATGATTGATATAGTCATATATTTATTTAATGAATTATACATTTAAAACTTAGAAATATGTGTTACTCAGTGTCTATTTTCTACATTTTAAAAATCCTTTTATGTACCTGCTGTAATATTAAGTGAATAAAGAGTCAAGTAAGATTATTCTAATTATGATTTTCTAAAGTGTTAATATATAATTATATTCTAAGGAGGAAAAGTAGTTTTCAAAACAGGTTAATTTTTCATTAAAAAGAGGGGGTTCCCATTTTATCTCCCATTTTTCCTTTGCCTGTGTTGCAGAGCAATTCAGTCACTCGGAACACTCGTAGCTTGTTGGTTTTATTCTGTGTTACAAAAGCATGACAAAAAAGTAGCCTCAAAAATTGGTTTCAACTGGTTGACTTAAAACAATTGGAGAGATATATTGTGATAGTCTTACAAGCATGCAGGACAATATAGAACAGGGGAAAAAAGTGAGAGTTACCAGTTTCTTTCCCTTTATTCTTTGCCTTAAAGATATTGTAAAATAAGTACTAAAGGCATAAAATGACAATTTGCTAAAAGTATTTGGCATACTTTCCAGTTATAAGCTGCATGAATGAATCTTATTAAATGAGCTGACTTTGATCTTGCTGAATGCTGATTAATAAATTGCTATTTTTAATAGCTTGAGCTTTATTTTACAAGGATGTGGTAGCATATGAAGAAGGAAAAAAAATCTGTGTTTTTGAGATTTAAAAAGAAGACAAAAAGCTTTTGAAGGTTAATAGAGGACAAGTGACAATTGAGAGCATTTTCAGGATCTTCTGTCTTAAGTTTTATACTACTAAGAAGAGCTGGGGGAAAAAAGCCATGTATGAAGTGAAGTGAGCAATTTGAGATGCAACTCAAGTGATTAAGAAAATCACTAATCCAATAGAGATGTTCATTGCAGTGAACTGTATCACTGGTGTTTTCAAGATAGTTTTGACATCAGATAAAGATTTTTCTGACTTTAATTCTTCTATTGCTGTTTATTAAATTGTTTCTCTAAATTGTTATTTTCTTACTTCAGACTGATTTTTATCCTCTGTCTCCTTTTCACCTCTCCCTCCCCATCCTGCTTTTTACAGATAATGATGAATAAACTTGACTCAGGAAATTCCCTAACACTCTACTATATAACAGTGTTTGGATTCTGCACAGTGGAATGACAATTGCAACAAGAAACTGTAAAAATAGGGCAGGAAAAAGAATATGTAAGAAAAGCCTGTTGATTGTATGAAAAAAGAGGGGTAAACATGCCTTTTCAATTGAGTTGTTTATACATCTCTGTTCTGTTCTTGTTTATGTGCTCATTAACTATTACTTGCCCAAAATGAAGATTAACTATATGAAATTTGTCTTTCAAATTCAAACTGGCATTCAAAAGAATGCCTGAAGATTGCCTGTTACCCAGTCGAGTGCCTAGCATACAATAGAGAAACTTTGCCATCTCAGCAGTTGACCAGTTGGAAAGATTGGAAGTGTTGTGGAAGTATCCACTCCCAGCTGTTCGCTTGCATGCTCTTTATACCAACATACCGAAGCTGCTTTGTTTTTAGTGACCCTTGTGGCTGTGTGTAATAACATCTTAATCTAGTGGGCCCGTTTGAGTAGTTCACTTTTGTTCTTAATAAAAATACCTTTTTCTTTGAAGCTTAAGGCTTCTGTCACTTCTTAGCCAGTGACATCTGAAATGCCTTGAGGTTTCCAAAATGTTATTTCCAAATTCAGGCCAAGTGATACTTGAATTATTGTTGAAAGGTCTGTATTTTCCTGAGATTGGGCAATTCATCTCCAGGAAGCATTTTTGGTTTGTTTTGCAATATTTTTTTTCTTTTTGCCCTTTTCCCTCCCCTGGCCTTGCCCACCAACTTTTTTTTTTTTTTTTTTTTTTCCCCCCCCTCAATATTACCATCTGGTTAGTAAGAAGTTCAGAGGGGTTTCTTCTTTCTTTTATTATTATTATTATTTTTACATATTTCTAAGTTCTTGCTGCTATATTCCAAGCTCCAGCAGCCACAAGGATGAAAATAAAATATTGCAGGCACAAATGGTATACTACGCTTGTAGGCTTTGGGCTCCCATCTTGTAGCTTGACTTCTCTTCCCCCCTGTCACACTGGAAAAACAAAACAAGCTAACAACAAAAAAAAAATTTCTTTGGCCTGGTTTGCACTGTTCCCTCTAGCAGAGCAGTACTATCCAGAGCAGACGTTAGGCATGTTGTTGTTTTCCAGTTTTTGCCTCTGGAAAAGCTTTACTAACTTTACACGTACAGTATGTCATACAGTAAGTCTCTTGCTATAGATGAAAGGAACTATCCCACATCCAACTGCCCTTTTGGAGAAAGTAGATTTTTTTTTTTCCTCACCCACTGTGAAGTAACAGACAGAATAATCTGAAACTGTCGGAAGTTACTTTTCCACAGAGTGAAATATAATGTGTATATTATTTATAACTGTCAAAATATGTACATGATTTTTGTATAATTGTTTTATTGTGTTATTAAAATTTTGCCCACTGAAAACTGTTTTGAGTTGTTTTTTTTCATGTATGATTCTCAAAGGTAGAGCAAATTGTAGTCCATTTCAGTCCATTCCAAAATGCGTTTTATGTATTGGCTACATTTGGATATTGGTATTTACTTGTTCAGTACCTAAGAAGAAAGTATGTTCATTGTGGGAAACAGTGCTGCTTCTGCTCTCATTTCCTTTTCCCTCTCCTTCTGTTTATTTGTCTTAATTTTCAAGTTCCTTCAATTGTTTATGCTTTTCACTGGACTATTTCCTTCCATTTTTCTTGCAATAGATTGTTCAGCAGTGAAATGATCTTCATGAGCCACATCACCTTGATATGTAGCATATACACTAAAGAGTTTAACGAGGAATGATTCAGCATTGTTTTCTTTTTTGATTTTGTTTTCAAATCTCATCCACATTTGAGAAGGAGCCAGCTAAACCTTTAAACTTAAGTGAGTACACATCTGTTAATTTCTCTGAGTTAATAGTCTTCTTGAAGTCAAGAAAGGCTGTGTATGGTGGAGTGGGGGGAATTGTGGTGATGCTAATTCTTTTAAAATTAAAATCACATTACTGACATTCTTTATCTCTTATGCAGTGTGATGACTTGCTCCCGGTAGGAAATATCCATGTAGGGACATAATCTGCAGGCTTCAAGCCTTACAGCTATAAAGCTTTTTACCAATTAACAATTTGGAAAAATATGCAGATCCTGCACAGCTCTTTGAGGAGAATAATCTTCAAACCTGCCAACCGGTGCTGAGTATCCTTCAAATCTCTCAAGAGCTAATGTAAAATTGACAGAGTAAATAAGTTTGTCTGCTAAAGGAATATTCTTATGTCAAATATTAAGCCCCATTAACATACACAGTAATTACATCAAGGACTGTTACTTTTCAGGATGATTTATTAGTCTATGTAGAATAATAAATTACTGAAATTAGTTGTGAAATACTTGACTTGCATTTGTAATAATCACTATAAAGAATTTTCTGTTGTAAAATTCATGGTCAGTTGAGATAGAACAGTATTTTTGGCTCCAAAAGTTCTCTGTAATCTACTTGACAGGAGGTGCCTGTTCTTGTTATCTTTCATCTCGGCCCCTGAAGCCAAGTGAAGTTAAAAAGCTCTTACGTGCCTGTATGTGTCACCTTGCAGATGTAATACCGGGGATCTGCTGATTTTCCTACTGTTTATAGCTGTGTGTTTGCTGTGAGCTTCCTCACCTTCTACAGAAAGCAATGAGGACCAAGCAGCAGTGCAGAACTAAAAAGTCCTCCCTTCACAGGCTGTGGCAGGAAGATAGAGCCTTGATTGTTCTTCTCTTCGTTTCAAGCTGAGCAGGTAGAGTAGTCTTAGCTGATGACTGGGGCCAAAATACACTCTCAAAGAGCTGAGCCTGATGAGGCTTTTGCTTTCCTGTTGCTGAATCTTGAGTGTGTATTTGAAGCTGTCACTACAAGGTATTTCAGAGAAGTATATTCCTTGGTTAGACAGCCTGAGTACCACATAACTGCCATTTCTGTGGTGTTTCTGGTAAGTGAATGGCTGATCAAAACAGCTCCCGAGTACAATACCCTTAACAGAATTCCACATGCTCTCATCTACAATGTTTATCAGTAAATCATGTTTTAGCTTCCAGTGCATCAGCATCTTCCTTCTGCTATGATTTGTGCAGGAATGGTGTGTGTTCATCCAAGGATGTTTTTAATATAGCTGCTTTCTAGTTTATATAGTCAAGCATATTACTGCAATATATTTATATCAAAGAATAGTTAAAATCAAAGAATTTTTAAATACTGATAACTAAACTTAAGTTCTCAGTGTACTGCTTAGCTTATACCTAGCTATATGTTGTGATAGTCATCTTTATGATGATGAACAGTACTCTATGTGTGGGGCAGCTTCACCTGTCTGGGCATTATACAGAACTGCACTGAGACGGTGAGAAAGACCAATGGGCAACAAAAAGCAGGAGGGTGCAGACCACAGCTCTGTCTCTGAATCTTGCAGATTTACAAAATGTTGAATGAGAGAAAAACAAAACAAACAACTAAACAAAAATGATACATATCAATTAGAGCTAAAAAAGGGAAAAAAAATCTTTAAAAATAGTGCATTTTTTACAGAATAAGGCCTGAATATTCCATTTGATTAAGAACACTTCACTAATCTAATATCAGACTGTCTAACAATCAAAGGATCGTCACATAAATTGTATAATTTCAGTTGAAAGCTTTATTTTGGGGCCATGTTCATGCTAACATCTAATAAACTTGTTAGCATTTTGTACTATTTTCTGTCTTTTTATTCCTGAATGAGAGAGATATTCAATTGACTTCTATAAAGATCTGCTCCTGAGATATTGGGATTAGGTTTACTTCCTGTCTTTAAAACAAAGCAAAAAGCTATCATGGAAGATGCTTTCTATCATCGGATGATTAATGTTAGAGCTTAAGATTAAACGAGAAAATATTCAGCACTTAAAGGAGGTTTGCTCTCAAAGCACTATTTATAATACGCATAGAGATTTTTGAGGACACCACATAACCAATTTAGATACTTCTTAAGCACTTCTATATGCATTCATTTGTAATATTAAATAGTTTACCTCTAAGGAATTAAAAATCAGTTCAGTTGCTCATCTACTGTAATTTGCTTCTAATCTACATATGCCCCTGTGGTGGGGCTAGAGTACTAGTAACTGTTCCTCTGTATTCCTCTGTGAAGCATAGGAATTAATTGAAGTGAACAGAATTTAACAAAACCTGAACTCTAAATTTTGCTGATCTCTACTGAACGAGTGAATTCCAGAAGAGCAAGTACTCTGTGTAAGCTGTAATAGTCCACATAGAGATTTTTTCCAGTTGCTCAACACAATAGTAGATGCAAATTTTACTGTAAAGTATCCAAAGTATTTGTAGGAACTAAATCTTGTGTAATTGTTTTGAGGATAAAGAAAAAATGTGGGAGAGTAGGTCAAGCACTGAGCAGTAAGTGTTTTTTCTCAGATGCTGTGCTCTGAGGCAGGAGGTGTGGATTTGAATTCTGGAGTCTGGGAAAACCTCCTGAGTGCAAGTTCTGGGTGTGAGGCCTGCATCTGCTGTGTAACAACAGAGGAAAGGTCGGAGGTAACGTGATTTCCATAAGGTAAAGTTCAAAGTATGCAAAAAGTTGAGCTCTATGTGAATAGGGCAATCCTTCTGATAAACACTTTAGCTCCTTTTTCCACTAGGCAACCAGAGGTGAAGAATTGAGATTCATAATCCTTTTTTTTTGATACCTGAATTTGTAAGTGGTTTCATTTTCAGACACCACCTCTTTCTAATAGAGCTCACCATAGTTTTCCGTAGCAAAGTATACCTTTGTATTTTCGTATTTCACAGGGAATTTCATAGGCATTAAAATTTGACATACATTTGGACTTCTGTCACACTGTAATGTGCAAGATGTAGAATTTCATTCATTTCCTTTTCTGAAGCAGGAAAAATTGTGTTCTGTTCTGGAAATCGCATGCATGTAGTTTCTGTGCGCCTCTCAAAATCGCTGCCTTCTCCATGGAGCATCTGCAATTCTCACTCCTCTCTTTTTTTAGTAGCATTTGCATCAGCTTCCCTTCAAAGGAGGAGGCCAGGATGCTACAAGGAAGAGGGAGGATGCTAAAGTTGGTAGATGATCAATCTGACTCAGGGTGAAAATTCTTATGTTCCTGTCAATTACTTGATAAGTATTTCGCTGCACAAGCTATGTTCTGAAAATCTTGAGCAAAAGATTTCCATTTTGAAAATAGAACATTTTGTTTCTAAAGAAAGCAAAAATTTTCTATCAAAAAAAATTTTACTGGCAAATTGCTTACTGGCAAATCAAAAATACAGTAACATTGTTTAGAGATCATTGACTCATAGAATCCTTAAGGTTCAAATGGACTTTCAGAGATATCTAGTCCAATTCCCCTGCACATGCAGGGTCATCTAGAGCACATGGCACAGGGCTGCATCCAAGAAGGTTTTGAAGATCTCCAAGGAAGGAGACTGCACAACCCCCCTGGGCAGCCTGTTCCAGTGCTCTGTTACCCTCACTGTTAAGAGAAATTAGCCAGCTGGGCAACAAAAACCTCAGGACAGAGTGTTTGTGTTAGTAATGAAATCCTTATACTCCTTTTCTTAGGGGAGAGAATGGGGAAAGTGGCATGGCTCTTCCAGCTTCCCCAGATGACCAGATGCTGATATGAACAGAACAAAATGGTTGTGATGGTTGTGTTGTGTTTGCTAAGAATTTTCCTTTCAGCCTGTTAGAGTGGAAGTGTGATTTAACTAAATTTCTGATTGACTGTCTCCTCTAAAAGCACCTGATCAAAGCTCTAGTAAAGCTGGTTTTGTTCTCTATTTCACTACACTGCATTTTCATTCAAAATGGAAAGCCACGTAGACTAAAATTTTAGTATAAAATGCAGTCTGATTGTTATCATTTAAGAATACTTGGGTTTGCTATTTTTATCATAAGCAGTGTAGATAGAAGGATTTGTAGTATGCAAATATTGCTGTTAAAATACATAAGGAGCTTCTTCCTTGAAATTTGGGTCTTAATGCAATACGTATTTCAAATGCAATTCCAGGTTAGTCTGCTTTCTAGTTCAAGTGCCATGTATCTCTTCAAATAGCATCATTTTGAATGGCTGATATGGGCTGTCAGTTTTCCCTGATTCACATTTCAGGCAAAAACTCATGAGGCTTTATCTCTATCTTAATAAAATACTAAATTTCAAATCGACTTGCTTTAGGGATATATTTTCTTCCATCTATGTATTTCCCATCAGCAACCAAGAGATGTCATTGCTGTTTGTTTAATTGCTGCTAGGCTATTTTAGATGCTACCAGAGTGAGTTTGGAAATGGAATGTATGTAGCCTTTTTTTTTTTTTTTCCTCTGAACAACAGATTGATTTGGTGGGGTATCAAAAATCAGGAGACTTGAGACAGCTAGAGAAGGCCTGAGATGAGTTAGAGCTTTCTCTTGTGGATCTAGACTGGTAAAACTACTGCTAAAAGGTCAGATAGCTTCCTTTGTTTAAGCTAGTCTAGCTGGAACATTTTATATAAACACTCTTCCTTCGTATTAAGCCGTAACAGTTCTTGATAATGACACCTAAATCATTATGACAAATTGCATATAGTTTACTATTACTGTAGTGTTTTTGACTAATCCTTTCCCACTGGAATTAATTTTTGTTAACATAAATGACAGTTTAAAGTATTCTACAGCCTTGGTTTTCAGACTATGTCAGAGAAAGTCAAAAGGGGAAAATTATGGCAATTGACCTTTCTAATAACATACATTTGGACTTATACTTGTTGTACTTTCTGCTTTTTTAATTACAAGAAACGTTAGTATTTTTTAGTAGTTCATGTTCAGTAGTTTTGAGGGCTTAGTAAAGCACTACCTTTCTAGACTTCAGTACAAATAATACGGTATTTTTTAAGCTGTTAAACAGCCTGCTCATAATATGGAATAGCACCCTGTTACAGCATCAACTTCCATGTTCATTAAGGATTTCAGTGCCCTGAATAGCTTAATTCACTATTTGTAGTGCCACCTTTTCTCACATGGCCACTATTGCTCTCTGTACTTGGGGTGATCTTGCTTGTCCAGGACGCTCCAGCAAATTCTTACTCTACCAGACAATGAGGTTAAGTGTTGCAGATTGGGAAAGGGAGCACATGCCAATCCTGGCCTGTGTCCTTGGTTAGCCAAACAGGGATGCTATGACTGACTAGTCTTTAGAGATTTTCCACCATTAATATCAAACTTTAGCCATACATACCATGGTGCAGCATGAGCAAGGGTAGTACTAGGCCCTCCTTTACCCACAAGACCAGTAAATCTTTTAAAGCAAACTTCAGAGATTGGACAGGCTGTGTTCTATCAGATTTCACTGTGATCTAAGATGTAGCTGCTCTCTGCTACCGCCTATTCATTTGCTTGAGGTTATTAGGTCCAACAGGCTGAAATATGTGCCCAAACTCACGTTTCAGTACAAACCATAGTGTCCTGGATTCAACTGCTGAGAAGGTCAGTGGGGCCAGGCCAGGTGGCTGAGCACTGCACTTGGTGAGGATATGAGCACATCTTTCTTCCTGCTTGTCCTACCATGATAGTGATTCTCATGGAAAGGATAGGGTTGTGCACTTATTAAAACTATTTTTGTTTTCAGTTGCTGCCCATACTCTTCAGCAATGTTTTATTCTGTCTTTAATCAGTTAAAATTGAGGAAAAGGTTGTATATGTCTTGGGATTAATATTACTGAATGTAGTAATTAAGAAATTGCTGTTCTGTCCTATGGTAAAGTGTGGGGCTTTTTGAGGGGGAGTGCTGCACTACTCTGTAGTATGAAACAAGTTAAATCCCTTCACTAGCTTTAACAAAGCTGTCTTTGATGTTTCAGCTAAAATCTAGAAGCCTGGGGTACAAGGCCTCTGGGATTTTTTTAAAAAAATTTCTATAGTCTGTGATGTCTGAAAAATATACTATTCACTTACAATTCCATTGACATTAATGCCATTTAATGGAAATTGTAGGTGCGCCATTTCTGGAAATCAAACCCTGGTAGGGTTTGAACCTTAAGGAGCTGTATTTCCTTGCCATTTGATAATAGAGGTCAGTATTTGTAATCCTTAGACATTTTAGAACACAGTTTGCTTGAAAAAATGTGCTGAAAGCATTTGGGAGTTTCAAAAGTTGTATCATGTGATATGCACACGTTCTGTGGCATGAAGTTTACTGTTACCAAGGCCTAGAATCAGACAAATAAAACAGCTGGGAAGCACTTTCAGTGTCTCTTACCCACATTTCTTACCACCATTTTTACATCCTCTCATTCTCTTACCAAAGTGCCTTGTGCAGCACTGGTCAGATGAAGAGAAACAGTAAAGGAAGCAGCTAGGAGGCCAGAGTTTCAAGCTACTCTCCCTTCATTGCCTGGGAAAATGTCAGTGACCTCTTGACACCTCCCATGGGCGCTTTTATATTGACATGAGTATTTGCCAAGTAAATACAAAAAAGGGCATTAAAATAGTACTAATCTCCCTCAAAGTCAGGGAAAGTGAATTAAGGTTCCCACAACAGCTGTAACAATCTAACCTCATTTAAGGTGGCAGCCCATGTGTGGATACGTTTCAGGATTGATTAATAAATACTTCCAAGCACTCAGAAGTGCTATTCACTTGGGAAAGTGAAAATAAAAAATGGCAGAAAGATAAGTTACAGCTTGTTCTTGGATTATTACCTAGGAAACCTGGTATTTGGCTTCAAACTACTATGCTTCATGTAACACTACCTAGGGTCAAAACATTGTTAATTTGTCCTATAAAATAAGAAAGGGAAGGCTTTGTTGACTATGTTTTTGTTAGGATAAAGTATTCATGAAGGATTGTTTAGACACTTAGAGAGTGTTCTACATTGATTATCTGTTGGTTACCAGGTTTTCCTTTTGAAATCTAATGACCAGGAACGGGAGGTTGGTGGAGTTTGCTGCATCTCAAATTTCTCCATACCATTTTCCCCCACAAGTAGTGAATGTCTCTGCAGCCCAGCAGTGGGTGCCAGTCACTTCTAAATCTGATCATGCCCCTTTGGGGTATTCTAGGTGACAGGTCACAAGACTGGACACGTGAGATTTAATCCTGGGAATTGTTGCTTTATTTCCTGTCCAGCAAATCATTTGATTTATCTTGCAGAGAGAACTGAATCTCTGCCAGTCATTATCTCCCTCCTCTGTTTTACTTATTCTTTGCTTAACAGGCTTTTTCCATTGTAAGTTAGTCTTACAATGTATGAGGCTTTTATGTTTCACATTGCAGTCCTTGAAAGGAACAGCACAATAACTGCTATAAATAAAGGTGCTTCCAGTTGTATATGCAACAGTAGAAAACTGCTCACTAGCTCATGTGAGCTAGCAGCCTGGCAAACACCTAGCACAGAGCATGTTGACAAGCTTTTTGGACGCTGCTGCCTTGTCTATATTTAAGGACTGTGACACAGATGAAGAATACACCCTTTTTTCTAGTGGAGATGTGACTTGAGAGAAGAATGATGGTAGAAATACCTTAGCATTTTGGAGTGGAGCTTGCTAACATATTTTTGGCATATTTATTTATTGTCAGTGCCCTAGTCATGTCGACATGCAGAGTTGGTGTCTGCATTTCTGAGACATGTGGGAAAATAATTGAAAATGAGTTTGCCTGTAACTCATATAAAAGTGTATATGCAAGAGATGCATTTAAGGGCTGGTGCCTAGCTAAGTGGGATGGAATCCAGCTGCCTGTTTTCTTTGGCCCGCAGAATCAGTTTGATATGATTTACATTTTCAGAGTTGGCTTCACAAAGAGCTAGAGGGTTGGTTTGGGGATTTTTTTTTCTTTTTTTGAGAGTAAAATACTTTATAGATCAAATTCCTAGTTTCACAAAATCAGTGACTGCAGGCAGTGGGACAATATAAGTAAATATAAAGGCTGGAACTGATTGCTAGTAATAATCATGAGATTTTTTTTTAAACCAAGAGAGTGCAGAAGGGACTTTTGCCAGATGTGTGGGAGTGAAAGTGACACAAACCTACAAAAAAAAGAAAAGAAACTTTGGCAATCCCAGAGTGATTATATAGCCTTGTTGTGCCAGAAGCCTCGGAGGAGTCATCTTGTGTCTCAGTGTCTTTGTTGACTTGAAAGCCAAGTCCCAAGTTTTGTGAAAGAAATCCAAAGCAGTGCCATGAATATTCATAAATTCATCTCACTTAATCTTTTTTCGATAAGTAAAAAAGGGTTTTTTTGTCTATACTTCCTCATTTGTAGAGAAGAACTACAGTGGCAGAAGTAATACAATGACAGGAATAACACAGCTCTTCAGACACTCAGTATATCACACAACCACAAACAACTTCTGATATGAATCTTGACAAGGAAAAAGAAGAGAAAGTTTATTCCTTTTTTCTTTTTTTTTCTCTTCTACTCACAGGGATGAAAGGTTAGTAGCAATCTAAGGGGACTTTTCTTATTACATTAAGCAATGACAATTACTAAAGACAGTTTATTTGTCTACACACTCCCTGTATTTTCCCCACATTCCCTCCCCTTTATTTCCCTACCTTTATCCCATGGTTTCATTCACAATCAAGCTTCTCTGGGAATTCTTCTTTTTTGCTTCTATGACTATATATGATAAAATGATAATACACTTATCATGTCCTGAACCTCTGTCTATGTGCTTTCTTTAATGAAACTGAAATAGCACATATCTCAAACTCTGAAAGGTACTAATATTTTTTTACTAACTGATTACATTTATACTAGTTTGCTGATTATCTTATGCCATTGAAAATTAAACTTTCCCATCTCTGAGTATATTTTCCAAAAAGAGATTCTTCAGCCAAGGAAGTGCTTTATTCTGACTTAATAATACTGTTTTGACTACTTTTGGATATAAATGTTATTGAACTTCAAATTTTGTGACGTATTTTGATTTTATGTCTTAGTACACACATTCTTATAAAACCTTTCTCATTGCTTGTATTTGTTGATACCACAGCAGAACTGTACAGGTGTGGCCAGAGCAGGTTTGAAAACTAAACGTACTGATAACTCTACTGGCCTGTGGATGACTGACCCCCAGGCAGTTTTAATAGAAAAATACTATTTTAAGGAAGTAAATCTCTTTAAAGAAATGTGCTGAGCATGCTTGTACAAACTAGCATTACAGCACTATCAAATTGTTCTATTTTTTGTTAAGCTATCAAACTGTTGCAGTACTCAAAATTCTAAAGTGATCTATTTCAGAATTTAAGTAAGCTAGTAAATTCTTGTGGAATTTGGTCTAAAAACATATGGAAATATGTCACATATGTATCCTGGAGCATTTTACTGTTCCCCTGTTCCTAAGGCTTGGAGTGTTGCACAGCTCCATTCTGACTCTATTCTGGGCCAAAATCCAAGCTGATCAAGCTTCATTGCAGAGGGGATCCAGGTGAGGGGCTGGTGTGCATTTCAATAAATTCATGCATTTGGACAACAGCAGGAAACTCAGGACTTAGCATCAAGTGCATATGAACTGCAATACAGATATTTCCTTGCTCTTGCTATACGTTTCTCAGTTTTTAACAAGGACAAAAGCACAACTAGTTTGTAAATATTTGCTCTGCTGTAAATAGGCAGGAGCCTTGCACTAACTGCTCTTAGAATGAGACACCAGCTGTTTGTTAAGACCTGCAGAATTTTCTCAGTTTTCATTTAATTGTGGTGCACCAGAAGAGAGTTAGTGGGCACAGACATTTCTCAGATGCTTGAAAGGCCAAAGACTAAGGGCATGTTCTAAAGATACATTTTATGTGAATATGTGAAGAGTGCCAGAGATTGCAGCTTGCTACTTTGAAGAGACAGGCCCTGATATATAGGCCATGGCCAAGGATGTTTGCCTCTAGAAGGATTCATTTGTGGGCAGAACCCCACAAGATAAAATAGCATAGTACTGTGGCTTCCTTCCTGTCCATGACTCGCTTTGTCTGCTTCACAGGATTTAGAAGTGTCAGGGAAGCTGAAATGCTTTTCTGGCAGCATAAAGTACAAATGCAAACAAAAGACAGAAACCAGGAATTGCAGTCCTGACATAAGTCATGTGGCCTTCTCAAGGCCACAAACCTCCCCTCTGCAGTCTTACTAAAAAGGTGCTTTTGATTCTCCTTAGCTCTTCCAACTCCCTCTACGTGTAGTTTTTATTTAAATGGTACACGTCAAGCATCTAGTCTCCAGACCTTCCGTTTCTTTCAGCTACCATGGAAATGATGTTATGAGGTATGGTAGTGGAGACTAAAGTCTTATGAACATTTAATGTTGACTATCCTTTACAGCATCATACTTTTGCCTATTTAAAAGAGGACATGGGGGAACTTGCCTCAGATGTGTGTTTTGAAAACTTTAAACATTTGTCAGCATGTCCAGTAAAACTGGAGTTCAGTCACTCTAACCCATTATCGCCCTGAAGGAGCTAATGACAGTTCTGTCTTGATCTCAGTCTGGAGTAACGCGATAACTACTCAGGTATTTATGCAGTTGTCAGTTTACTCTTGGTATGAAACATAGCAGCCAGATCATCAAGAAGTTTTATGCTGAAACTCATACATAGCCTTTACAGATGGGGAAAATTATTCAGTAGCTTAAAAATTGCTAACAATCTAGCACACTCTAAATATAGCATGTAAGTGTTCCAAAAATCGAAGGCAGTCAATAATTCTGAAGCTGCATCCTGAATCAGCTACAAATCTTTGAGAGAACAGTTCTGAATCAGACTGTGACATTCCTAGAATAGGATTGAACAGGATTCTCCACACAGGAACGCCTCCTGTGAGGAACACTACGACCAACATACAGATCTAAATCGGTAGTGTATCAGCTGGATGTAAGAACAAAAAGAATTAACATGGTTTTAGCATAAGCATTTTAGGCCAGAGATTCTTGCACTTCTGTTTGCTCTGTCTTTTCTAAAACTTTCATGATTGTACTGTCTAGATTTTATTTTAATAAGCATTATTTTTTGCATTTCCTTTTTTTTTTTTTTTTTTTTTTTTTTACCTTATCTATAGTAAGGGCCATTTCAGACTTGGTGATTAATAGCATGAGGGCAAAGAGCAGCAGAGGCAGCATAAAACTCAATTTGCCATCTAACTGACTGATAAGTATCTCCATGCTGAGCTCCATATTACCAGAATTATGCTAACAGTAACCAACCTTTGAAGAGTTTAAAGCTAACACTAACTGCATCATGAATATATCATTGAGAAAGTAAATAAATAAATTAGGGCTCTTCAGTGGGAAAAGAAGAACGTCAGAGAAAACATCTGAACATCCATTTTGTCCAGGACCTGAGGCAAGTTAGCCCTCCCTCACTGTGTGCTATAGTTACTCATATAACTACAGTAATATCAGGATGGGCATCAGTGGTAAAATCACTAAATTGATGTCAATGGGAGTTTTCTTGGCTTTTAGCCTTTGAAAGGAAATTGTCTCCACATCTTCTATGGTCATTTTCCAAGGAAATAAGATGGTCTTTTTGATCTGTGCTTGAGATGGATGGAAATGATGTGCTAATGTGGAAATTACAAATGGTGAAATACCATCTTGTCTGGAAAAATAGCTATAAAAGTTTATTTTAGCATGAAAAAAAGTATATATTAAAACAAAAATATGTTTATTCTTTTTAGTACAAATAATATTATTGTTAAAATTAATTCCTGAACAAATGCAAAAAAATCAACTGATGGCTCACTTAAAACTCCTGTCTTCTGTTTCACATTTTCTGATAGGACACGAGTCCTCCTTTTCCAGGATTCCTATTACTTTGATTCTGAGTCATTGAAGTGATCTCAGATTTCGAGGATGCAATTTGCCAGTATGTTTTATTCATCTCCTTGTTCCCACAGGCAGGGATTTGCTGTGGGAACAGCAAGGATTTGCTCTTACTCAGCATTTGGTTGCTCAGTTATGAATCTACACATACTCACTGCTAACATTACTTTTTCAGGCATACTGGTTATTGTGCCATCAGGATCATGATCTTCAGTGGTATTTTGTGGTGTTACAATGAGGTAATGTGGTGCTTTGCTTTTCAGTGCATTCGTGTAGTTTAGCTCATATAATGCTTTTGCTCTTTAGTGCATTTGGTTACAAATGTCTGTACATTTCAAAAGATTTGCATGCTGACAAGTGGAAGGCTATTCTTAAGTGTCTTGTAACATTTTGTAGTCAAATTTGTAAGGAAGCAGATTTGAATGAGTATGGTGTGTATCTGTCAGGCCCCTTTCCCAACTGGTTTTCATTCATTGGCAAAGCCTGTCAGTACATTTCTAAATATGTTAAAATTGGAAAGGTCTTAGAGAAAGCAGTGATCATATCCAGGAAAGATCAAATGATTCCTGGTAAAGAAGACTTCTCACGGAGATCAAATTATCTCTTCTTGTTGGCTGGCCAGCTAGCCAGAATACACTGCCTCTTGTTTTGAAGACAAAGGGAAAACTAAAGGTACTCGGAGATGTGTTAGAAGCAGGAATTACTCCAATATGGTTTGGGAAGGTGAGGGAATAAAGAGCATGAGGGAGAGGACTGGAGACATAAATCCTGTGCGCTGGTTGTGCTCTTAAGAGAAACAGAAGGTATTGGCACAGGGGAAGGGGGAGTAGAGGGGTCATGGCAGGTTTATTGCACTGGGAATGCTGGACACAGAACACAGGTTCGTACGAAACCAGCTCTGTGCCTGACAGACACAGTTTTGCCTTTGCTATTCTCTTCCATCTGCATCCTTTCACTTCTTTCTACTTTATCTAGTGGCTTCCAGAAGGCAAGAAATGGCATACGCTAGAGGGAAAGCAGAGTTTGTTTACGAAGTATAGTTTAGTGTGTGATACATATATTCACAGATATGAAAATATTTTAGATGGGAATTACAATTGTAAAGATGCAGGGATTTGACTAACTGGAAGATAGAAGCTGCCTCATACCTCTTATTTTATATTCTCATACCTCTTATTAGTAGTATTTATATTGTTTTATATTTATTTTTATATTTATATTATACAAATATTTTATATTTATATTTGTGCCTCTTATTTCTTATATTCTGAAGGGTTCTCTGCCTCTGCAGCATGCAGCCTCTCCACTGCGTTGACTGGCTCCTTGCACGATGCTGGCTGAGTACAGAGCTGTATTTGCACACGGAGTGGTGTCAGGGAGGTGTGTAACAAATGCCCATGGGTACGGCTCCTTGTTTGCGTGCGACTCCCTGCCTACACGTAGCAGGGCCGAGCCTGCCCTCCTGCGAGCTGGCATGGGGCTCTGCCAGGCGCTGAGGGCCGCGGCGCTTTCTCCGTAAGAGGGCAGTGCCGAACATGGGCACGCACGGCCGCAGGGTTCTGCATCCCGCGTCTTGGGTTGGAAATAACTGCTGCTGCTCAGGAAGCAGCGTTTAGGTGGCTCTCATCAGCGTGTTTACTGCTGGGGCGAGTGTGCTAGCCAAGGGATGTATTAATGTTTTACAGACTTTACATAAAACACTATCAGAGCCCAGCCCAGCTGAAGGGCTCATGTTTTCATCCTGCTTCCCTGAACTTTCATCTCCCTTGGCTTGTGCACCTCCTGTGAGGCAGTGTCACTGCTCTTGGAACAGATCCTCTCCTTAAGCAACAAGTGAGGTTTAGCCAACGATCCTTGCCTGGCTTACAGAAGTGTGCTAGGCTGGAAAAGCTACCGAATAATTTCTATTGAACCTTGGTGAGATCTTTGGGAAAGGCCATGGCCAAAAGTGCAGTCTGGGAGATGAACTTTTGTCCAGGTGCAACAGGCAGGAGTGTGTTTTAACTGTCCCGGTGATCCTGCTGCTTGGTGGGACAATGATGAAACGGCGAGATGGGGCACAGTCTTGCCGATGAGGTGCTCGTGCCGTTCTGTTTGTGTGGCAGCACCCGCTGGGGAGCGCGGCCATGGCCCCAA
>JAUBOD010000293.1:231381-244003 GCA_032353885.1 Nothura maculosa
AGGGTGAGTTAAGCAGACACTGGGACGTTTGTTGCCTACCTGATGGTTCATTTTCCCACAAGCAGCACTTGGTGGGTTGAAGAGTTTGCCATGCAGGAGGGCTGAATGTGTACGAAGTGCTTATGTCTTGGCCCAATATCAGCACTGCCATAACATGTGCTTGCTTGGTACCGGCAAGAATGTGCGTTGGGGGCTTTTTGTTCAGGCCAGTGTTTTTGTGTCAATACCAACTCACAGAAATAAGGTAAGTGGAACATGTTCTAAGCAGAGGGCCATGTTAATGATTAATAGGACTTCTGCTAGGTGCTTGGTTTTTAAGAGTGCTTGGACTTGTGTGATCTCGTGCAGATATATGAAAGAGCAGCTCTGTTAGCTGTGGGCCTTAAGGTGTGAGCTGTCCTAGCAAAGTGACAGAAGGGCAATGCAAAAATACAAAAAAGTTATGTAGCTGCAATCCCATGGAGTATCTTCCTCAAGGAGTCCCCTTCTGTGAGGTCTAGTCCATTTGATTCGGGGAAACGTGAAATAACGCTACTGAGTTCTGTTTCTCAAATGCATCTCAACCTGTTGAGTAGCATGAATAGTTAAGAGAGAGAACTGAAGACGTCAGTCTTTCATTAGCCTATCTGATTCTTAGCTCTTGGCACCAAGGCTGTGCTTTCTTATAATGATACATTATGATTGAACCGCATAATTAAAATACTTTTTATCTAAATGAGAGAGTTGTAGTTCTTCTAAGTTGCTCTTGAGAATATATTTGTGGAATATAATTATTCTGTGCATTCCCTCTTAATGTTAAGGAGGGAGTTATTCCCCTATTCTCTATGGAGTCTCAAGGGAGTAGTTTGTTTCATAAGAGCTCACAGAGTCCTTAAAAGTTTCAAGAGTTGAAATTGGGCAAGAACGCACACTGAGAAAACTTACAGTTTCCTGAAAAAGGATTTCTGATATTTAGTTCATTCTGATTGCAAGTAATTTTGTTCTTATGTTAACTTCTGTGATTTTATACAGGCAATAATAATATCCTTAGAAATCAGGCCTTGGAAAAAAAAAATCTATCTTAGTAT
Organism: Nothura maculosa; assembly: GCA_032353885.1. Taxonomy (NCBI): domain Eukaryota; kingdom Metazoa; phylum Chordata; class Aves; order Tinamiformes; family Tinamidae; genus Nothura; species Nothura maculosa. The sequence goes on from JAUBOD010000293.1 coordinate 232,449, forward strand.
CATGAAATAAGCTTTCATGGAATAAACTTCTAGTGGAATTACCTGATAGAAATGAGACCTATTTCAGTTACTTCAAAGAAAACTCTGGGATAGTGGCATGTATAGCATTTGATAATCAGAGGATTTAAAAAAAAATCTTCAGTTCGGGAAAGTTTTGATTACATCTATGCTAACTAGTATTTTAGTGCAGGGAGAATGGATAAATAGAGGAGAGGCAGTAGATACTGAGGGCTTGGTAGTCACAGCCTCTATTTTTCAGAGTTACTGCTCTAAGCTGAGTCTGGGAATCGTTTCAGGGAATGATTAGGAGCAGGTCTTCCAGCTCGTTTCATCCAAAGCCCACGCAGTTCATACACTATTAAGGCTGCTCCAAAATCAAAATGCTGTCTATGAAGCTATACTATTGATTAAAAATTTGTATTATAGCTGCTTGATTAAAATTGTTAGATAGTGGCATATATTTTTGTTTATGGCAGGTAAAGATAAAATCGAACTCTCAGAAGATCTAACTGCTCATAGATAAATGCAGATTATTTCTAATATGTTCTAATATTAAGCTATCGATTCAGAGAAGGAAAATGATAATTTTCATTGAACTGGATCAAAGTATGAATAATTTTTGTCTATACTACCGACAAACAGAAAAAAAGCTTCATCCTTTAGCTTTTTTGGAATATTTTGAGAGTAAAAAGAATTAGAAATTTGTATAACTTTGTCTTTTATATATATACATATATATAAATTATATATACTTGTATATATATACTGGATACTGGTAAATTGTGGTACAAGTGCAAGAGATATTTCAGACTTAGAAAGAAAAAGAAAAAGAGAAAGACTATAAAGCTCCCCTAACGTATGAAGAGACAAAGGGTTTTATAAGAGCTTGTACCACAGCAGGGCAGAACCAATATTAAGCTGTCATTTGAAGTAGAAAGGATGTGTGCTATGAAACAGAGGACGACTTTGAAGAGGCTTCTCTGCATATGGCAAATAACGCTCAAACTTACCATTTCAAGGCAATGTCTGCCCAGTACAAAAAGGAGGGGCAGGGATTCCCAGCTGAAGTCATGTCTAAACAGACAGGTTTAATCAGTGCTAACATAGCAGGCTAGTAAATCATCTGTTGCTTTTAAAATTCCTTTTCTTTCCTGAGTGAATGCAAATAGAAAAAAGAAAGATCTTTCATTTAGTAGCCAAGATGCTTCTAGCTGGCATGGCAGCATGAGATTTGTTCTGTTTTATTATTCTTGATGTTGCTGCAACCAGCTGATAGTGGCGTTCACAGCCCAAATGGGCTGGTGGGCCAGAACTGGAGCAGAATCTCTGCAAGAACTTGCAGACTGGATAGTGTGTGAATACTCCTAGTGCATGAAGGAGTGAATGAATACTCCCTTTACTCACATTTTGGTAATCTTCCTTGTGGTGAGTTATAGAGAGGTTGAATGGGTGGACATCTCAGTGTAAGCATCTTTTTTTCTTAGGGCTTCTTATCCTTGTTTACCTTGTGCTGCTTAAAAAGAAAAAAAAGTTTGTAATAACAATTGTATTTAAAAGTAAAATGGAAAATCTTTTCACATCTATTCCAAAATTATGCACCTTAAAGTAACTCTTCCTCCCTCAGACCACAGCGAATTTGAGAATAATGGGAGATTCTGAGAATAACGAGAGCCTTCATGGATTTGAGTGCACAGTTACTATAAAAATGTATGCATACGTATGTATTAAGGACATTCTGTAGCTAGACAACTTGGGAGAGAATTGGGCCAAGTTCTGCTGGAGTAAGTGGGTTTGCTGCCTTAAGAATTAGCTTCCACTGAAAAGCAATGGAAATTGTTGGTGGAATAAGAAGCTGATGAGCATTAAAAGGTGTTACCTTGTTCTCTGAAATGCTTTACAACTGTAGTCACGTGTAGGATTTGTCTTCTAGGAGAGTTGGCCCAAGTAGGAGAGTTGTCTCAGGGCCCTGGGCCTCTTTGAGCCTCAAAGCAGGGACCTGTGGAGGCTGCAGCGTATGGGAGGCTGGGTTCACCAAGCCCTGGTCTATATCCAAAATCAAGCAGAAGTGGGACAGACTGCTCTGGATTAAGAAAGACAGAATTCAGGCAAAATGGAAAGTGGTGAGGAGTATGAAGGACAGGCCTAAGGGCTTTTTGAGGTGCAATGCCAAAGGACCTGTGATGGTGGAAGATATGTCAGGACAACCAGTGTAGTTCTGTGTTCCACAATCCCCCTGCCATGCTAAAATATATTCTTTTGAGCAAATCTGCAAGGTCTTATCAGTTTTAGTGAAACAGTGCTCTGTATTGCAGTATACTGTATGGATTCAAGTCTGTTTTAGCAGCATTGTGTACAGAAGCCTTGTGTAGCCAGGCTGCTTGTCTGCTTCTGCAGTCTGGTTGAGATATACGTGCAGGGCAAACTGCAGCTTGTCACTGCACAAGAGATGAATGTTAATGTAACGTTCTTCTGTGCTCAGTCAGCCCTTTGTTACACTGATGAGCGTGCAGAAACATTTAGTTTACAAAAAAAAAAAACAAAAAAACCCATCATAATTCAGTTAGGGTCGGTTGCCTTTTTAAAAAGTCCAAACAGCTGCTTCAAATAAAAGATCATAAAAAGTTTTGAACTAACCATTTTATTCCACGGAGTTTTGAGGCTCCCTCATTTGAGAAAATTTTGAAGGTTTAGGAAAAATAAGCAACAAAAAATGTTTGTAGTTTAGTCTGTGCATTTAGATCACATATATTTCTGCATATTAGAGGCAGCTAAAATTATCTTTCTTTTCCACAGTAGCCGAGGGGCTATTTCAGGTCCATATGTTCAAGCCACTTGGGCCCAAAAGGGTTTCCGGGAACTAGGCCACGCTGTTGCCTCCCAAGGGAACTGAGCAAACCTTCTAGGTCCTGGTGAAGAGAGCTTCATGTGACACCTTAGAAGGAAGTTGTTAGTCCAGAAGACTGGAAATGAACATAAACGTTTATGAAATTTTTACAGACACAAAACGTTTTCATATGTAGTAAAATGTTCAGTATTCTCAAAATGTTTTTAAAACTCAAATAGAGCTATGTGTTACTTTTTTAAAAATATAATTGTCAGAGTCTTTAATTTCAAATCTTGCACTGTTTTGGCAGGGAATACATTAACACTTGAACATAATGGAAAGCAAAACATGCTCAGATGAAAAGTCATGCCTGTCAAGCTTGAGAGATATTCTTCAAAAAAATGCGTCAGGCTCTTCATCTGCAGCACTGTTTTTCCCATTGCCCTGTTTTCTGGCAATAGAGTTGTTTGAGAGATTAGAGGAACATTTCTTCATGCTGATCTCACCAAGAATAATCTTGCAAAGTCACTCCCTTGTTCGGAGTCATTTGCTGGCTTTGCTCCTTCTGTATCATGTTCAAACTCCTCGGCTTCAAAGCTCAGTAAAAGCTGCTCTTGGCAGTTTGTCCCCCCTTCCCTTGTGTAATGTGTCTTTACACCTGGAATTACCTCTCCTTTGCTTAGTGCAACAAGTAAACAGGTTCATTTTCCAAAGTTGAGGGGGGAGGGCTCTGTATTGTTCTACATTTTTATGCTGTTGATTAAACTCTCTAGAGCTTTTGATATTCGTGCTAAAATAACAGCCCCTTGAAGTAGGGACAGAGCCTTCTGTACTTCGGTGCCATGTTGATTACATCAAGTAGTTTCATCCTCCGCATTAGGTAAATTGACTTCTTTGTAAAGCAAAGTGAATGGGTTCTGTAAAGCAGGGCTTTAAAGCTCAGATTTCTCAGAATTTTAAATGTGATCAATAAAACGGATACCTGTTTTTCAGATACATTAAGCATAAGCTATCATATTAAGAATGTAAGAATGGAGGAGATGTCTGCTAGGGCTGATAGAGAACATCCATTGCCCGTTGTTTCTTACTGCTGCTCCAGCAAAGCACCTGGCGGTAGCACATTCATGATGGGCTCTCTTCTAGATCTTAGCTTTGCCCTCTAGAGTTACATAGATCCCCTCTTATTTCTTTCTAATGCAGTAGATTTTTTTTGTAATTAAAAGAAAAAAAATGCGAAAGAGACTTTAAGGAGAAGAATCGAGAGGTTCCTCATCACAATGAAATGTTTTCCTTCTCTGAGGCAGATGTTGACTGTGCCCCTCTTTCTTCATCAGCTACCACTTATGCTGCAGAAATTCCCACCAGCTGCCATGTGATGTCAGCACTGCTGGTTCTGATAATGGGAATATTGTGTTTTGTGAATGTGTTTCCGTGTCAATAGTTTTTTTTTTTCTTATCAAAATTTGTTGTAGGGTGCATTTCTTAGGCAGTTGTTCAATTTGTGTGGCAGATAGCAAACAGTAAAGATGTGTTCTGTTCCTGAAAAATTCTTTATTTCAATGATACTGGGTATGTATTGATGTTCCAATTTTTGCAAGGCGCGCAAAGGAGGACTGGTGTCTGACCATAATGATAGGTAACTAATGGGAAATAAGGGTTTTCTTGTGAAAATCAATTTAATTTGGACATGGATTTGGAAATGAGGCACATGCTGTTAGGGAATTACCTATTTTGCTGTTTGTGCAACTAGCTACATGTGTCTCCCTATCAAACACAACTAGCTTTTGATAGGGAGAGTAAATTACATATATCAGGATTAGGAGCCTAAGTGCCCTTATAGGCAATAACAAAAGGTTGCCAAAGATGGTTGTACATCAATGTACATCAATGTATGTTGAAGCTGAAATGGAGAATGCAAAGAGAAGGTAAAAATGTAAAGAGTGTAACACTCAAATATGATCTGCCCCTGTATTTTGATAGTTTTCAGAGGATTTTTTTGCCCCTTCTGTAGTTAATGCTTTATGTAGTTTTTCTGGAAACTTTTAATTTTAAAAGTTTTATGGAAGTTTTAATTAAAAAATAAACAAGCAACAAATATCTATATTGGTATGGAAAGTAGGTTTGAAGTGGGGAAGTGAAGAGTTACTAAAGGTGCTTACTGTGTTACAAAGTAAAATGAGTCTTCCTCCTGAGCAGAGAAGTACTCCCTAGTGATTTGATGTTTTGAATCATCGAATAGTTCTCAATTAGTTTAATAATACATTTAAAAACAAGTTGATATGTATACATTATTTCTAAATGTTTTCCCCATTCTCTGAGAGACTCTTGGTCTTTGTATACATTATTCTATGTGTTTCCTTTTTTTTTTTTTTTTTTTTTTTTTTGGTATTAAAAGGTAGTAAAAAAATATAATTCCTTGGACTGATGGTTATAAAGCTAAATGATTTCTCTAGCTAGCTAGAAAACTGAAGAGGGACCACTGGGTCCATAACCTCCTTCATCTCCATGTATTACATGTTGATGGATTTTAAAGAAGAGTCATTGTCCAGGCATTCTTTATGAAGATACCTTTATCGCTATGAACAAGCAGGATTCTATGAGATGAGCTGGATTTCTGAGAGGTAAGCTTCTTGTGTTTCTAGACATGAAGAAAGCAGAGCCGGCAAGACTGTCTGAAGTATGTGCGTTGTTTTGGCCTAGCTCTGTAAATTTTGAAGTCTGTAGAGATTTTCATTTTGGCAAAGTGGATGTGGTTGGGCAGCACTGAATAAATGTAAAAATCCTTCCCCATGTTGTGACTTGTTCCGAGATATATAACTAGTTATTGGCAGTTTGAAGCAGGACTTGGAAGTCCTACTACACAGGCTCATAGTTGTCTTGCTCCTGTACATATTGGCTTAGTGACCAGTGGCTGTCTTTCCGACTGGGATTTGCAGTTTTCTGGTTTCAGAAGTCATAGCTGACCTTATGTGGAAGCTGAGGACATGGAAAAAGCTACTGGTAAAAGAGTTTTAAGTGAAATGGAATGAAATACTCTGCCACAGAATAATTACGTTGCATAACAGTTTGATGTGCTTAAAGAGATTAGCAGATCCTTTCTGCAACTGCTCTACTCTTTTAAGTGGCTTTGGAACAAGAAAAGTTAACAGTTCTGTGAAAATGTCAAATGCCAACCAGACATAACATGCTGAGAGAAAACCTGTAAGATTAACAGCATTTTCAGACTGTCCAGTGCCTAGTGCAGCTGGTTTAATGGCTTAGAGCAGATTTAAAGCAAGTCTTTATTTGCTTCTGGAGAGAATTATTTTATGTAAGAATCTCATCTCTGCTTAAAGTGCTTTTTAAAGATTTGTATATGTTCTTTGATTCTTTTTTTCTTCCAAACAAAATATATTCTGTTCTTGTTGTTTTTTTTCCTAAGCAAACAGTAACACAGAATGCTTTTTAGACCTTAAAAAAAATTGTGTTACTCTTTGGCTTTCCTGTTGAAAAACAATAGGATTAGAGACCCAAATTCACTTTTGTATTCAGTAGATTATTTTCCTAGTCTTTCTGAAGTTTGAGGTTTTTCTGCAGGATGTTTTTCACATTTTCATTTACTTATTCCTCACTCCCCCAAGAGAGAACTACTCTCTACCCTGTCAAATGTATATAATTAAAATAACCGTGAGCATACAGTGTGCAGAGCATAATTGTTTTCTTTTAGCTTTTTCCTGCTTCTGCTTATTCCCCTGGTTATTTTCAGGGCTTAGTTTGGTGGAAGCTTTTCAAAATTTCTTTAACATCTGGAAAAAAAAAAAAAGAAAAAAAAAGTTTTGGATTTCCAGTAGGCAAAACAGCAAAGCTTGTTTCTTCATGAAGAAAACTTCAAAAAAGCAGAAAACCACCCACTTGGGTGGGAGGTGAGTAGCCCACCGGCCTTTCTGAAGCTGTGTCTTCTTTCTGGCCTTCCCTGGTATCAGTCGGGTATCTGAGGCCTCCAGGCCGCAGTGCTGAATTCCTTTCCCTCCTCCGAGTTCCAGCTTCGCTTCAAAACAGAAAATAGCTCCGTGAGAGACTGCCTCGTACTTGCCTTAAACAACCCCTGTGTTTATTCCTTGATAGCCAAGGAGGAAGAAGGCTCAGCTGTTTTCTTCCAGTGTGTGGTACAAGCAGTTGAGGCAGAGGAAGCAGAAGGGATTCCTGGTGGTTGACGCCATCGCTTTTGGTAGGCCCTTGATAGCTTACCTCAAAAGTTCATATAAAAGTGATGTTTGAGTCAAGGGAGGAACTACCTTTCTGTTAGAAAATACAGGGCTTCTCTGACACTACCTTGTGCAGTTAGCAAGAGTAAAATTAACCTTTTTTCCCACCATTTTCTTAAAACTTATTATTTGTGCGCAGGTAATTTTTAAGTTGCGCACAGATAGCTTTCAAATCCAGTTAGTCTAGCAAACTCTAACTTTACTAACTAGTGCCCTCTTGATGCAGTGATGCAGTTTCTTCTTTGTTTTTAAAAAAAGCTTTTATTAAAATCAAGTTGTACTAAGAGGCTAAATAAGTGTTACAAATATGGTATTTCAAAACAATTGCAAATCTTCTTACTCTTAAGTAACATGTGTGGTTATTTACTGTGTAATTATATTGAGAAGAATGAAATTTAGTACAAATAAATAATAAGAAATTAATAAAACTAAATAAAAAAGCACTAATGTCACTCACTTCCTTAATCTAGCAAACTGCTGTGCAAGTTGGCTGTTTTACCCCAGTTCCTTGTGTTCAGCAGGGCAATAACAAGTCTCTTCAGATAATCCCAAAGGATAATCCCAAAGTTTTTGTGTGGTTACTGCAGTATATGACAACCTGATGCCACTTTCTGATTTAGAAGCATCTCATTTTTAGCATGGATATATATATAAAAGATACCTCAGAAACTCTGTAACTCAGAACAATTTGATTTCACACTGATGTGTCTGCGATTTTTGGTCTTCCAGGAAAGTCTGAATGATAAAGCGAGCATGGGCAACTGATTGCACTGTCAGTTTCCCATTAGGTGTAGATTAATAACACTTCAGCTCTAGCCTTACCTTGCCTTGGACAAATCTGCCTTTCCCTGCACCCTTCCGAGTCGGAGTAAAATAAATGCCAGGAGCCAATGTTTAATGTTGTTCTTGGATTACTGAGACTCTTTGAATTCTGGACCAGAAAAAAACAAATGGAGAGATTTATAGCATCAGATGTTAGAGCCTGTAGGTGGCTTTGTTCAGCAAAACAGATTATTTAATGATTTAATATTTTCAGATGACAGCAATGTGTGCATAGATGCATAGTTTAACATAGCGTGTTTCCTTCCTTCAGAAGGAAATCTTACTTGTGGATATTAATATAAGTAGTTTAAGAAAGTCTTCAGTAAAGTATTCTTTATGTAAGCTCTGTGAAAACTTACATGCAGGTACAGAAAGAACAACGGAGATCAAAACAAAAGAAATGGCACTGCAGACCAGAACAGATCGGATAGTTTTACGTTAAGATCTTAAAAGCATGTGTTGGAGGTGGCAAGATTAAAGACATCCAGAAATTGTAGATACAAAATGGGATGTTTTTGCGCATAGAACTGGGCAGCTTGGTGTAAGCCATAGAGAATGAGAAAGGAAAAAGACAATCAAGGATTGTTCTCGGCTTCTTTACAAAAACAAACAAAAAAATGCAATGGGAAGAGCTGAGCAAGAAGTAACAATTTGTACAGGAAGGCATTAGGTGATTAGAGAAGCAGTACTGTGTTTGGAAAGGTTTTCTGAGTGTCAGCTTGAAATGAAATCTCAAAAGTACCTGCACATACTAGAGAATGTATGCAGAGGGAAAATCACTCAATCCAAATCTACCTTACAAACAAGATGACTGATACAGTTACCACAGCTTATTAACTAAGAGCTTTCTATGTAAAGGCAGCTTTTATTATGGACTAACTTATGTTTTAAAATACTGGTTCTTTGCAGGGTGGGGGTAAATGGCTGTACCGGTAAAAGTACCTCTCCAGCAGTGAAATTATAGCCCTTGTGCTTGCTGTATAATTGGAGGTGCTCTGTAATAATTACTTTCTCATCCTGGTTATTAATGTGGCTGGTTTGGTTTAGGAGATGAGCAGTATGGAGAAGGAAATAAGAAAAAGATGGATGAAGGCAAAGCATTTCTCTGGCTTTGCTGTAATGAAATTGCAAAGAACCAGTGTAATTGAAGACCCTTTTGATCAAATGGATCAAAAAATCGTGACTCTTACTTCTGAGAGACATGCTCTCAGGAAACTCAGGGTTATTTAAAAAAAAAAATAAAATAAAAATAAAAGCTAGAATACAAACTATATGAACTACTGTAGAGGTGTCTGAGCAGTCCAGCCTTTTTTGGAGGCTGAATCCTTTTTTTTGTTCCTCCTCTCTCTTTCCTTCTGTGAAAATGAACAGTACTTCTCTAGGAAAGCTTTCTGGCCTCCTGGAAAAAAAGAGAGGGTCTGTGAGTCTGAAATAGGTGAAAATTGGATGGATACTCAGGGTAAATTCAGCTGCTTCCCAGGGAGCCCAGCAGCCCGGGCTCCGTTATAGCAGTGGGGGAACGGGGCAATTCTGCAGAGCGGGAGGCAGCAGCACCGCAGCGAGGGAGACCGAAGAGAAAATAAAGGAGCTGCTGACCCTGGATTTCTTTCCTTGGAGGGGTTTTGCATTTTGGGGGCATACGTATGGGGGCTACTTGAGTTTATTCTGGTTCTACTAGCAAAATCAGCTGTACAATAACGCCTGGTTTTTGATGGTTTGCATGATTTTACATTGAGGCATCTGCTCATTATGAAGGGAAATCACATCTCGTATTTCTGTGCCGGCACAAGTTTATCTTGGCGTAAGTTTATGAAAAAGACATACATATTGTCCACTATTAAAAAAATAAAAAGTTGTAATTAAGGTGACTAAAGATGGAACACAAATTCAAGCAGAGAAGTTTGCTGTAGGTTTCCAAGGGGAAATACATGGGCTGGGAGATTTCTACCTGAGCTGAGCTTTTAGTCATATGTATGTATAGCTTATTTATTCTTTATTTTCTTTAAAGGAATCTCACAAGTGAAATGTCTCTGTATCCATGTCCTAACTTTTTAAAAAAAAATGTATTTAAGTGGCTTGTACATAAACAATGGAAAATGATATCTTTTCTAGGTTTTGTGTTTTAATTTCCTAAAATAGTTTTGGGATTACTTTTTTTTCCCTCCCCTCTATTTTTTTGGGTTTGTGTTGGTTTGTTTTCTTTCTCAAAGAACTACTAGGGTAAACGGTAGCTGTAAATCTAAGGGTAGCTGCAAATTCTTGTTTCCCAAAGCCTTCCTTTCACGTTTAGCCAAGTGAGGGACTCAAAATGAAATGTAAGCTCTGGCTCGGGGTGTCTCCACGGCCTTCCCTCCTGGGGAGCAGGCAGCGAGGCAGAGCGGAGGCTGAAGCTGTTCAATGCAGTGGCCAGAAAGGCCATGAGCTGTGAGGAGAAAACCTTTGAGAAATTCGGTATTACATCCACTAGCAACTTAATCTTCTAGCTTATTTTGAGAGAGCAGCCTCCTGCAAAATGGTGCTTAAATGCTTGCTTGAGGATGTGCTCATATGAAGCTTTGTGATAACTGTATAAATGCAATATCCCATTCTAGCAGTTAAATATTGATAAACTAGTGGGGTTTTGTTGGTGAGCGGTTTTCCCTTTTTTTTTTTTTAACAGTCCATTGTGTCATACTAGCATAACTTGCTGTGCTGATGCTCCTTATCTGCCTTGGTTTAGTTTATTTGCTTGCTTTTTGCCAGGCTTTTTTTCCCTCCTCTCTTTTATGCACATAGCTAATGCTAAGGCTTCCTCTGTGCCGAGGCATGGAAAGCTGCCTCCCTGGCACAACTGGGCACGTCCTCTGGGAGAGTCCTGTTCCTCTTGTTACTGGATCCTCCTAATTGAGGACTGATCCTGCTTGCTTTTCTTTTCATCTTTTTGCTCTGTTAAACATGTAGGAGTAAGAGATGGCACCTACATTTCTTTTCTTTGTTCTATTTTGGTCCCTCAATGTCCTGCTCAGTCAGTTAGGATCAGCAAATTCCCTAGTGGATTAATTATATATAGTCTTTTTCCCTGTTCAGGTTTCTGGATGAACATTGTTTACAATGTGTGCCAGTGCAGTTAAGTGTGATCTAAATAAACATATTGTTTGCCTTAATGTGAAGACCAACAGCTGTTGGGGACAATAGTATGACAGCTGCAAATATAATAGATTGAGCACCCGTCCAGAATACAGGAGGAGGGACGGTGAATTGTCTGTATTCATATGTAAATCATCGTCATCTGTACCTGTATATATGGTTATCCTTTGACTTTTTGGTATTGACAGAGGATTACTAAATACGGTAATTTTGAAGAAATTATTTGTCCATTAATGAAATAATTATCCTGCTTATAAAATCAGACACAGAAATTAAGGGTCTCTAGATAGATTATACTGAAAGACAAAATTTAAATTGTTAAAAGTGTGAAATACATCATTAACCATTCCATGTCCTCTGTCTAATGAGACAGACTCCTTAGTTGGCAATTCCTTCTGAGAATTTCCTTGCACTGTGCCTCTCTTTAGACATTTTGTGTAGAACTCCATGTGGGATTTCCAGGCAGGCACAGGACAGGAAGGTGATCAGGAGTGGCCAGCCTGGATTCCCCAAGGGAAAGCCATGTTTAACCGGCCTAC
>JAUBOD010000293.1:249159-272854 GCA_032353885.1 Nothura maculosa
TTTTTCTTAAAACATTGTTAATTTCTTAAGTGTTACGAAGATTATTATTAAGTTATGGAAACTAGAAAATACAATAACTTAATTTCTTGATCTAAAATGATTATAATAGTGATTAGTGATTATAATAGAGATTCATTTCTTGTTCTAAGATTATTATAATAGTGAATATAAATAAACTGCATGCAAGTAAAAGTTAGATTTACCTCAAACTTGTATGACTTTCAGAAACCTATCATATTAATCTGAGTTTTGATAAAAAGAAACATTTCTCTGGCTTTATTGTTTGGTCTCATGTAACAGTAATTGGTGAGCAATTGTTTCATGTAAAAATCACAACTCGAGAGTGGAAATAGTAATGGAGACAAAGTACTGTTGGTTTTATTTTACATGAACTATTAAATATGTTTTCTTTACACATCTTAGGGATATGACTGCCATTTATGGGTGGGAGACGAACAAAATTGCTCAAAGTGACTTTTTTTTTTTTTTTTTAACAGGTTCATATTGGTACCACAGGACTGATTGTGACTCCACCTCCTAGCAGCCCAGTTACAACAGGGCCTTCATTTACCTTCCCTTCAGAAGTTACCTACCAAGCAGCTCTGGGTGTAAGTAGCTCATAAGGAAGGTACTACTGTGAATTGTTGGGCTTAAGACTGTAAGTGTGTTACATGTGTGATACAACAGCATGTGTTGAACTGTAGCAAAAGTGTTACTGACAAAATGATAAATATCTTGAGTGCTGTGATGTTTATCCATTTCCCTGGCTATCCTCTTTTTTATGTAGAAAACATAAGCGTGTTTTCTTCAAGAACAGTCTTTCTTTCCAGGATGAGTTGGAGATTAAGCTGGGGAATGGAGGGAGCAAAGCAAGATCTTGACTTGAAACCTCAGTTGCTAGCTCTTCTTTTGTCTTCCCGAACTCGACACTTGGAGAATTCTGTGAAATAAGTTTAAAAAATCCATGTTTTACTTCTGATTAAATACTTGTATTTTGATTGTATACACATGGGTGGCAGATACAGAAAATACCTGGCCTAACTAGGTTGGATCTTGGAGATAAAAATGAAAGCAATATTGCGAATGACAATCTTTTGAAGGAAGGAACATATTAGCATTGTGGTGGACGAGCTCAGGAATAGCCTCTATCCTAATGCAATTACCAGAGACTGATTTTAGCTGCAATATGGACACCAGTATTCATAAACCTTGAGGGAACTTCATCAACCTTTAATTTGATCATAGCACTTGCATGTCTAAGTGTCTAATTATTCTTACAGTTGTTCTAAAGCAACGAAAGCACAGTGCCTATCCTTGCTGCTAAAGTTGTTTGGTTTTGTTTTCAGCTTTCATCCTTGGATTGTTTTACATCTTTGTCTACACAATTGAAGAGTCTTCTGCTATCAGCCTTTTGTTCTTTAAATCATAGATGTGGTTTGGTGGCAACTAACAGCTTGCTTTTTTGTTTTTATCCTTTTTTTTGAACTCTTCAGATATTATTTTCAGTCATCTAAATTGTGCTTTTATTTTCTGAATTATCTTCAGTGTTTCATTGTCTGTCTTAAAACTCATTCCAGAACTGGTTACAATACTGCACAGTCATTTTCAGTAGTGAAAATATTGATAGCATAGCCCTTCAACTTTTTTTCCCCCAGACTGATATATATATATCTTGAGAATTTGCATGTATTTGTTTGTCCTGTGTGAAACATTGCAAGTTTATGTTCAACTGTAGGATCCCACCAACTGTTTTCATCGTCACTGGTGATGTAGTGGGTGCTGTCATGCAGCTAACTAACCATGTTGCGTGCATTCTTCCAATGAAGGGCCTTGTTGCTGACAATTACATACACAGGATGCTTGTGCCCTGTGTTGCTGAGTGAGCTGAGTTGCCCTGTAGCATTTGTCCTTTTTGCCCTCCCTCAGCCTGTGGGCCATCTGTGCAATGCTACTGTTAAAGAATGCTAATCTGGGACCAATCAGTAATCTCCTTTTACATATAGATTGGTATTTTCTTGCAGGAGAGATATACATCTGATACTAGAATCAACTAGCTGCTTACACACTATTTTTTTCATATTTTTTAAGATATCTTTTATGCTGTTCTAGTTAAATATCTGTACACACTGAACAAATTAGCATCAATGTCATTTTTGCTGTCAAGAAGAATATAAGTCTAGCTACTGTGTATGCTACAAATATCCGCAGTAATTTTGATTTGTGGCTGAGGACATTCAGCCTTGGAGAGGGTGGGGTAGACATGATTCAAAGCATGATTGCCAGGCTTTTGTCAGAAGTAGCTTCTCCTTTCCCCACCCCCTGCCAGCCCATGACTAACATTTTTCTTTGTTATTAAAACGAAGAACTTCTCCCTTTGATTTCCGACATGGAAAAAGACTTTATTTTGGCCTTAGTGCCAAGTTACTAAGCAACCTTGGGTGCTTTAGTTGCATAAGTTGATTCAGAAAAGATCGTGCCAGTGATACCCATGGGGATTAAATAACAGTGCTAAATGCAACATGGAGTGAAACTCCTGGGCATGATTGTCTTAGGTCCTCTGGAGATGATTTTTCTCTGTGATAACCTGGTTCCTGGTTAAGTTTTCAATTAGGCATGTAATTCCTAGGGAAAATTTGAGTTATTGTCTGTCACCTTCTTTGAGCTGATGTATTTTAAAAGTCAATAACATTTTGTACATTATGTTTGTTCCTTCTTGCCTTGTAGTCAGCACAGATAAAATACAAGCTGGCAGCACAGCCTGCAGTCGTGTGGTTCCTGTGTTCTTTTCATCTAGATGATATTAGATAGTGATGCATTTTGGAGTTACAAACTGTAAACTCTACTTTTATTTCCACTTTTCCTCTTGCTTCATAAATTCTTGTTTTAATTTGGGGAATTGCAGAACAATTCTGACAGGTGAAGATAGAAAATGATATTCTTGTTTTTCAGGATTAGCCCTTCTGCAAATATCCTCTGTAACGTGCTAAAGATTAATTTTAAGCTACAGAATATTTATGACCATACAACATAATATATTGATAGTAGATGGCTTGGAGTCACGTTGCAACAGAGGGAGTTGGGAGTTTATTTTAAGTGTGAAGATATTTTGCTTATTTGAGATGTTTATAGTACTACATGATCTTTCTGAAGACCAACCATTTGATGCAACTTCTTCCTACCAAACTTGGACTTAGGGAGAAGATAAGAATTAGAGCATGAGCCTGATTGCTGATCAGTGCAAAAGAGAAGGCTCTTTTCCTCCATTGTAATTCGGAATTCATACATTTTTCAGATCTATAAATGAAGAAAAGCTACTGTCTTGTCTTACTCTCTGTAAGAAAGCAAGCTATTTGTTTTCAAGAGGAGATATTTTGAGCTTGATTGTTTGGAAAGTAAGTCACTGTGAGACAGTGGAGAGGAATTTCTAGCATTAAGGAGCCTGCAAGTCTGGTATCTGTGTACATTTATAGGTTCATATTTTATTTGAGAGTGAGTTTTTTTATGGAAACAATACAATCATTCAAGAAATACCAATTTTATTTCATTGAATTTGTCCGTAGTAGTCTTTTGTAGATGCCATTTCACAACAGAAGTTGTGTAAGGTAATTTACAACTTGATTTTACAGTTGAAGATGGGACAAGGAAGAGAACACTGTTAGATTATCACAGACCTTATCTATTACTTGTCATACAGGTAAAATTTTGCTTACATTCAAAAATCCTGCAATAATCTATTAGAAAATTTTGTTTTACAGCAGTAAACTAGATTTTTAGCAGCAGCTTTAATTAATCTGAGTTCTTTCTGAGTTTTGATTCTTTGAGATAAAAGTAGCTATGTCCTGAGACCAGCTTTACTTGGAGTTGAGGTTTTTCATGTGCTTATGTCACCTACAAGACTTGTTGGATCTTTACACTTCACTCATCCTTAGGAGGAGCATTAATTGCTCTTCTTTTCTTGGCCACGGGCATTTCTGAACTTGTAGATGCTTAGTATATATGAAGTTCTTAAAATCTAAGTAGCAGACAGCAAGTTGGACAGTTGTTGGGGGAAAATAGGTGCACAAAATTATGCAAGCCTCATTTGCTTGAGAGGGAATTCTTGGATGTGATTTATAGGCCATTATCTAATGGAGGAGCTCTAGTTGCCACAGGTTGTGCTGAAAAGAATCTTAAAGGAAATATGCCTTTTGAGCTGTGATACGGGGAGGAAACAGAGAGAATATATCACAGCAAGGTCAGGCTCCTTTCACAAGCAGTAGAACAACAACATACAATTTACCTTACTTTAATTCTGCCTTTATATATTCTCATATGAAGTATTTGGACAATAGTTGACAGAGAGTGTCTATATTGCTTCCTTTTAAGATTGAATATGCTGAATTTGATATGGAGTCATAATATGTGTGATTGTTAGGGAAAATAAAAAGTGCTCTGTATTTAGAAGATTTACGTTCACCTACATGTTGAAGGCTTCAGAATTCAAAATCGTGTTCCTTCTGGTCTTTGTCTTAGAAGGAAAAATACCATCCCTGTATGTTTACACAGAAGATAGTCTGAAGTATTAGTAATGAATCAAAAATGATGGCATTTAGGTCTCTCTTATGTGGTTGCAGCTAATTCCAGTGTTAAATGAATCAGGAGGAGTGTTAGATGATAACTATCTGAGTTGTAAGCGACAGAAATTCTGTGCAGTTTTGGTAGGCTGGAGGAAGCAACTGAAAGAAATGATGAGTTCTGACATTGAGGGCTTCCACTTCAAAACATACTTTTATAGTTTTAAAACATGAGCCTTAATATGTTAGCCCACCAGGGATGGTACAAGCCATGTAATTTCCCTAGATGCTGTGGGAGGAAAGACAATTAATACTGTAGGTTCCCCCCTGCTCCACTGCTCTCTACCGTTTGTTATTCTTTGAATAAGTTGATTATTGGTCTCTGGTTGACTGATATGGGAACACAGCCTGCATTTGAGCTTCAGAAATGTATGAGTTTCTTGAGGATGAGTACAGCTACTCGTTGAAGGTTTTTGCATAAACACATGAAGCATTACACAGTTTGATCATTTATTTCAGAGACTTGCTTAATATGCTGTTTTGTATGCTCAAGAGTACATTTTCTGGCTAAAGCATAATTGCAGGAAAGTTGCTTCTCCCTCCTCCTTCTCTTCAACTACATTAATGTAAATACTCTTAAAATTATTTTAATAAACCTCTTTTATTAAATCATGTGAGGTTTGCATTTTTTTAATACATAAATGTTGAACACAGGATGAATCAAAACTGGCTTGTGCCCTAGAGGTAGATTTGTTTCTTCGTATCTACAAAAATGGCAATAAGCCAGAGTTCTTAAACTTGGCTGAAGCTTTCTGGAACAGTTTTATTAAGCTGTAGCAGTGCAAGCTGAGGAGCACTTGTCCTCTAAGGCCTATCAGGTAGTTTGTTTGGATTTCTGAGCACTTGCCAAATCTTTTGAAGTTTAATTGGGCTGCAGCTCACTGCAGGTTTCATTACCATAGTAATGACACAGGGAGGGAGCAGAACCTCAATAGAGCAGGTGCCTTTATTGCTGCTAATAACCTTTTGTATACATTATGCATTCAGGTCAATTAAATACTGTCCACTCTTTGCATCTTCAGCCATACAGAAAGAGTGAAATTGTGACACCTTGATAACTGCATGAATAGGCTTCATTTTAAAGATGTCCACCTGATTGTCTCCTCATGTGGATTTATATACATTCTATCATGTAGGAATCATCTAGATACCTAAATAAGGATTTGAATTTGTATTCTAAAAAGAAGTTATCTGAAAGTTAGATATTTGTATTCAGCTTTTCTTTATCTGAACTGGTAGGGAGAGGAGAATAATCCCTTCTATAAAACCATTTGAAACAGAAAGGTTTCTGGTAATATCAGGATACATTTAAAATCTTGTTTGATGCATGGAGTTCTAGAATCTCAAACAAATGTAGTTTTTGTAATAACTAAATTGTTAGTATCAAAGGATGCAATTATGTTTCTTCAGCAGGTCTTGTCTGCTGTGTTGGATGCAGTCAGTTAAGGAATTCTCACACACAAGCAGAATACGTTTTTATATTCTTACTTCACAATTTACCTAGCTATTTATACCGTGATTAAGCATAGGAATTTTGACTGAAACTGTACTTGCTATTTCAGACTATCTTTTTTTTCTTCATTTTTTCCTATATTTTAAGGTTTTGATCATTAAGTCTTTCTTTTGGTAGTGAAAGGCTACTTCAGAACTGTCTTTTTTTGGTCACGAAAGGCAGTGATACAATAACCCTGCAGTGTAGAACTACAACCTACTCGGTTTAAATTTTTGGCTCAGAAAAGCAAGCAAAGTAGTGCACAACTGAGCTCTTTAGGGTAGGGGAATATAGTTGAAAGTCCTTGTAATTTCAGAGTTATAATATGGTGCTATACATTTGTATGCCA
Source organism: Nothura maculosa (assembly GCA_032353885.1). NCBI lineage: Eukaryota > Metazoa > Chordata > Aves > Tinamiformes > Tinamidae > Nothura > Nothura maculosa. Next base: position 255,614 of record JAUBOD010000293.1, read on the forward strand.
ATGAAATGGAAGAGCCTAGCTTACTTAATATACTTAAGTATGTTTTGTTAGTTTGTATTTGTTTTGTCATTTTTTTAAGCCTTAAGTGAACAGTTGCATTGATCAGAGGTATCTCAGATTGCAAGGACTGCTCAACATCAAAGATGGTGTATGAAACAAATTGATTCTGCTTTGAATTCTAATTTTGTATATATTTATTTGAACTTCTCACTCTTTGTGTGTTGTAACTTAAAGAATTATTTTTGGAAGAGGGGGAAGGGAAAGTTCTTCTGTGAGAAACTTTTCCCAGGAGTGTCAGTACACAAGGTCCTAAAGAATTGTCCATGGCTTTATAAAGCAGAAGGTAACAATTGCTCCATTGATTTTCAAAAGGCATAGTAGAGTCCTGTAGGCAGAACCCCCATTAGGATCTGCCCATAAAGGAACTGTGCCTTTTTACTAGAGTGTTTGTTAAAGATTACCAGTCTTGATAGTACTGAATTTCAAAAGCTAATGCTTTAAACTAGAAGAATAGGCGAAAGTGGTAACAATAGTGCAGTGACTGTGGTCTCATATTGTGCTCACTTTTGTAACCCATACATCAAAGGGAATTTTCCTCCAGAAGGGGTGGTTTGGGGTGCACTGCTGCTGAATTGTGCATTATGTTTCAGCTTCAGGTTACAAAAACGATCATGTTTTGAAGTACAGGCAGCAGTAGGATGTAAAATCTACCTCCTGGAAGGCTTATGAATTTTTGTCAAGTCCTTCCTAAAAATGCTATAATTAAAGACAATGTAGTCAGTTTCTTCTGCACTGAGAGACTGCTCACCATTTGCTTAATTAGCTCCCAAGACTCCAGTATTTTATACTGGAAAAAAGAGAAATACAGACAAGCCTAGCTTGGAAGTTAAGCCTAACAAGTAGGCAATGGAATACAAAATTCAGCTGTTCTTCTCATTCCCTTAGCATGTTATACTTTTTGCAGCTGATTCAACTCCTCTAACAATATAAATCACCTGTTGCTGTTTTCTTTTTGTTGTTGTCCTCGTTACGTCAGAACATGAATCCCCCTCTCCCACCGCCACCGGCTCTGCTGTCGGCTGCCGTCGTTGCCTCAGCCGGGTCGGGCCCTGCGTCTGCAGGTGGAGCACCACGGCCTGCAGCAGGCCCAGCTGACCAAGTGGCACATTTACGACCACAAAGTCGACCGAGTGTGTAAGTAAAATTGCAGCTTTTTGACCGTCAAAGAAATGGAATGAGATCAATAGCTGTGCACGTACTTATTTCTTGCCAGCTGGCCTGTGTTCTGCTAGCATTCCCAGAAAGCCATGCCCATAATGAGGAGCAAAAGCAACAAAACATACATAAAGGTGCTATCCCCAAGCAGCCTTGTTGCTGAGGGCTATTTATGACTTAGGTAAATATAATCAGATGCTGCTGCATATCGAAAGGACTCACTTCAAAAAATAAAAGTATTTATCATGCAGAAGATGAATGAATCCCTGCGTTAGGAATGAAGACTGTGTACATGCAAGTGGCAAGCCCTGGAGTGAATTTATCTGATGTTTTCTATTATGAATGGAATGAAAAGGCTGTTCTCATGTGGAAGAGTTTATGCCAAAACACAGCAAACGCTGTGTGTCATTTAGACTGTTATATTAGCATGACATTGTCAGGCTGCTTCTGCAAGTTGCGAGTGAAATTTGATTGAGGATTCTACAGTTTGATTGAGGATTCGTTAATTAGGGGGTGGCAATTGGGAATGAAGGCAGAAAGCTGCTAGTTAGCACTATGTCTCCACGCTTGTAATACAAGGAAATGTGCGTCATCCTTCTGAATGAAAATATTTTGTGTATTAACATGTGCTACTGACAGCATCGTTCTCGGAAGCTTCTCTGTGTGTGGTTTGGAGAAGAGAAAAGTTAAAAGGAAAAATAAATTCAGAAGAGGTTGAACTGTCTAATAAGGCATTTGAATAATGCAAGGACCACTTTTGTTCTATATCTTCTATTTTATCTTCCCACCAGGTTTCCTCCCACTCCAAAAGAATGCCTTTCTTGTGCAGCAGGTGCATCTGGGTTGGGCTATTTCTTTGGCATCTAGCATGTCAGCTTTTTTATTTTTATTTTTTAATGGATTACTATGATTAATGCAGTTAATCAAGTTCCCATCTCATTTACTTCTGTTCTCCATCTTCGAAGCATTGCTGTATATGAGGATACCAGGGAAATTTATATGGATTTAACTAAAAGTGAAGTTAATGAACACCAATTAGCTACTTTCACAGGCGGCTTTACTGTGCAGCTTTACAGATGATCCCTAAATCTTGTGCCAGTAAAGCCTTTTCTTTCCAGTGTGTCATATGTTTGCCACTGTGTTGCCTTTAAATTATTTTTGCAGTTAATGCCAAGGTTCTTGTGCGAGCAGCAAAGAACAAAGATCTGATGGGAAAGGGAGAAGTGTACAGTTAATACAGCCCTTACTGACCAAGAGGCATTTTTTCCTGAAGAGTGCTTCCTTTTATTCTTGGGGTAGCAAGGATGAAAAGGCAACCAGTGCAAGTAATTGTGGATTGTTTTTCAAAAGATGAGCATAGAATACTTGCTCATTAGCCACCCTAATTGGCTGCATCTGGTGAAAGTGTATTATATTTGAGAAAATACGATTTATTAGAGTATGTAATTTCTAAAAGGTCTGGGTCAGTAACGGTATAAGCTTTAAGATTTAAAAAGTTTTATGTTTAACTTGTGCAGAAAACAGAACGCTGTAGTAGTCCACCACTATCTCTGTTTAATGTGACAAAAGGAAATTTTGCTGTTGCAATTTTTCCAGCCTGTAATTGCGGGAGATGGAGATACTGGATGTTTGTATCTATTTAGTCTCTTAAAAAATGGAGGTGGAGTTATCAACCCTCACTATTATTTCTGATGCAATATATTAGAGTTGTCAATATTTTTGCTTAGGAGAGGGAAAAAAAGGAAATAAGCTTTATCTACCTTAACTGATTTTATTTAACTGATATATCTACCTTATGCATTAATGTCATGCTCCAATAACACACGTTTTTTCTAGCACTGCAGATAGATCATGCTAGAAAACTCCTATTACAGGGAATCTGGGAGTTCCAGGGAGATGCATTGAGTGGAGGATACAGAGAGTTCCAATGTTGCATTTTGGAGACAGTTTCTGATGCTGATATTTTCAGTTTCAACAATCAGTATTCATCGCAAAAGAAGCTGACTTGTCACAAAGAGGAGATTTACAAATGAGCATACTGAGAGAAAAGGAGGAATTGATGGGATAACTAGTCAACAAACACTTATTAATTAAATTCATTAACTTAAGAAAATGAATGATCTTATTAGAAATATTAAATATGATACTAAAGCACAGTTGGGAATATATTCTTAACAATTATTTCCCCTAATATTGCGAGAACTTCTGTTTTAATACTGTAGCAGCATGATCAGACACCAAATAGATAAGGTTTTTCTGCCTTTCTCTCATGTAGATACATTGCTATATATCCATACACTCCTCGGAAAGATGATGAACTGGAACTGCGCAAGGGAGAAATGTTCTTAGTGTTTGAGCGCTGTCAAGATGGTTGGTTCAAAGGAACTTCTATGCATACAAGCAAGATTGGTGTTTTTCCTGGCAATTACGTGGCCCCAGTTACAAGGTATGTTTGTATACAGGTGGATAAATAGTTTTCCTAATTTCAAGTCCCAAATGATTTTGTGTTTAATCCTAAAAACTAGATAATAGAAGAGCTGTGAGCTTTAGTGACTAGCTCATTTTTCAGTTGTGTTTCACTTTTGTGTTTTGAATTTTGACAGGGCGGTGACAAGTGCATCCCAAACAAAAGTTCCCATGTCTACTGCTGCCCAAGCAGGACGAGTGGTAACCATGGTCAGCCCTTCCACAGCCAGTGGGACATCTCAGAAGCTCCAGGGAAATGGTGTGGCAGTGAACTCGAGCACAGTGCCCACAGCTGTGGTTTCTGCAGCACATATCCAAACCAGTCCACAAACTAAGGTCCTTGTGCACATGACAGGACAAATGACGGTCAACCAGGCTCGCAATGCGGTTAGAACAGGTAATAATAATAGTATTAATAATATTAATAATTTTAAAAAGAAATTTTGTGAGGGAAGGGGGAGCCAAACTCTAGAGTCTATCTAAGATAGCTGTAGCCATGCTTTGTGTAAATATTTGTTACATTAAAAGGAAAAAAATGGACTTTTAATGTTGTTCTGTTGTAGAGCTGAATGCTTTATGAAATGCTAGCTTATTGTTTTGAATGTTGCATCTCTCAATCTCTTTCAAGTACTAATCTATGTCTGCTGTTGGGAATTTGTATGCAAGTACTTCAGGGGGATTTTTTTATTATTCTAACACTGTCTGCGATGGGGGCATACTGTCTGAGCTTCCCCCACTCGTGCAGTTGATGTGATAGTAAAAATAAGGACGTCTTAGTCATAGCTTATTTTTTAGACAGTGTTAACTGCATAACAAATACATATTTCTCTGTTTGGCACTTCATTTAAATTCTAACATCTTTGAAGACCTTTTGCATTTTTTCTTTCTTCTTTTTCAGTGCTTTAGCTCGGGGTTGGTCTTGAGGCATTCCAGTTTGTTCTCTAAACTATTGACTGTAACTTCTGGCTTTGAATCTGAAACACTGTGACTGCTGTGTTCAAGATGTGAACCATCTATTACATAAAATTGTGTTTTCCTGGTGGATCTGTTTCTGTCTTTGCTGTGAAAGGTGTATCATAGTGAACGTGACCTGTTATTTAAACTTGGATCCAGAAAGAGTCATAGTTTTGCTTTCAAGATATTTTGTTTACCAAATTCATATGCTTCTCTGTGGATATGCCAAGCTGGGATGATACCACCCAATTACAGCCTTAGGGATTCCAATTGCTCTTAGGGACAGAAGAGAAGATAAAAGATCCAAATCTTTATCCCCTCAAGGATCATTATGATTATTATTGTCTCAGGATCTATGAATTAGCCCACATCTCCTTCAAAGTTGTTCATTCCTGTAGAAAACCTTATGTGCACATTCCGCACTAGGTTTATTTTTGAAGGTAGGATATCTGGAGATGTCTTTATTTAGTACCTTTATTTTCCGTATTGGCCTGATCCTCTGCCAGTTTGATCTTGTAGAGGACTATTGCATGTGATCCAGTCCAACAACTTCATTCTTTACCATGAAATGAAAGCAAAAGAGCCCAAGTGCTATTGGCAGACGGAAAGAGAAAATAAAGCAAAACATATGTATATTGCTGCCTCTCAGACGCAGGTGTTTTCTACTCTAAATCCTTCTTTTGTGCTGCTGAGGAGCTTCCAAGTAAGAGCACAAAGGAAAAAGCTCTTGCAAGATCCAGAGGACCTTCTATTCCTACACTTCCTCAGTGCTGCTCTGTCAAGATGAGTAAGTTCTTACAGTTCAGCTGGAAAACATGACAACCAACTTTCCAAGTGCAAAACAGAAGAGTAAAAGGGGCTGCCATCTCTTCATGAGGAGCTTTACATTGGATTGCAGTGTAAAGGTGTCCTGCTGGGAGATGCAGAGTTCTGTTCTTTATTATGGCCCACTTAATTAAAAGTGAAGCAATAGTGGATGCTTTATGTTCAAATATTGCAGAAAATTTTATAGTCAACATGTGCAATGTGATTGTCTTGAGTTTTTCCAAATACCCAAATACCTTTGCTGAGCATTATTCTCTAGTCCAAGTTTCAAAGATGCACTGTGCAGGGCTGTTCTTTGGTTCCAGTTTAGTTTAGACCCTACTTCAAATGAGTTTAGTAAGCCATTGCCTGCCATCAGCTACTAAGGAGTCCAGTGTTTTTTCTTCATTTGAAAGGAACCAGGAAAGAAAATGTGTTTTGTAGGTGACTTGAGCAATTCTTCCTCTGGATGAGGGATAAGAAAACAGGAAAAGAAAGATATTACATACCTGTACCATTATTGTTTGCACACAAGTATAGTTGTATCCTGAAGAGGAGCTATTTTTAAGAAAGCTGACTTTGTCTTGTAATCAACAGACAGCAGCAATAATCTGTTTTAACCAAAACTGCTCCTTGCGTTGCTGCTCTCCTCCTAACCTTCCTATCTGAAACACTTGTAGTACTTGGGGTTTAAAAGGGTCTGTGGCAGAGGGGAGAAGGGTATGTAGCACAGAATTATACATAGCATTTAGATGTGTTTTTTTCTTAAAAAGGACTTACACATTATCTTACACATTGTACTTGGTTATAATACAAATTATAGGACTGTTGTATCAAGTCCATGAACTATGTCAGTCTTTGCTAGTAGACCATTGGCTCAATCTAACCAAGCAGGGGAATTAGTGAAGAGAGCAGAATAAAGAGAGCAAGCACTAGAGACTTGATTCCAGGGTATTGCTTACAACTAGCCTGAAGCTCCAATTAGCATTTGAAATACCAGAGTGAACTGATATTTAAGAAGTACATGCACTAACCTAAGGGATGCCTATTCCCAGCCCATATTGGGAGGAGGAGGCTGTGCAGTACTGGGATGCTGCATTCTGCCTCATGTTGTTCAGGTAAGATGTCTACAGTTTATTTTACTTAGTGGTATAAAAATACTTGAGTTCTTCCAATGACCTAATGCAAGTGCTGTTGACCATTTAAACATATGCTTTTTGGGATGGACAAATTTGTTCATGCAGAACTCTGTTCTATGTGGCTAGGCTTTAGCAAGGTTAGTTTATTCAATCCTATGCAACTTCCAGTGTAGATGTTTCTTTTATTTCACAGGGTATGCGCAAATCTACTTCTATATTTAAACATCCCCGGAGACAATAGCTTACATTTTCAAAGAAACCACTCATAGCAGTAATTGCCACTGTGCTTATTGTTTGAAAGACCCACTAAATCTGTTGTGGATTTACTGAATAGTTTAGGGAAAACAATCCAATTATATTTTTAGCAGCTTCTATAAGGAGTGTTCCTTCCCACATTGTTTTATGTACCCTGACAACTATACAGCATATTTAAACGAACAAACAAGTTGCACACAGGATCTAACTGCCTCTTATGAGCTAAAATATAGCCCTCACTTTGCATCTCTGTACATACCTGAAGCATTTGTCTCAGCAGCATAGATAACCTTCATAATAGTTACAGGTCTGTAGTTATGCTGTTGCTTACTGGTGCAAGTAGGATACCAGGCACATGCTAGCACTTTATTCTGATGAGATAAATATTTGATGCCATGTGACACATCAGTAACGTATTAGCTAAGAGAATGGTAGGAAAGAAGCCTCTTAGGATTTTAATTGAGCAGTTACAATACAGCAACTGTACCTCACTTGTAGTGTGTCCTATGAAAATAATAATTCTCTTGCATTTTCTTCCTCTGTTCCAGTTGCTGCGCACAGTCAGGAAAGACCTACGGCAGCGGTGACGCCCATACAGGCACAGAGCTCCACGTGCCTTATTCCCGCCGCCGTGATCATCCCGCACCACTCGGCCGCTTCCCAGCAGCTCCAGCCTCCGCACTCGAGCGCGGCGGCCTACGTCACTGCTGTGAACGTGAGCCGCCCGGCCGTGCCGCTGGTGTGTGCAGCTGCAGCAGCTTCCTTGGGCTCCCCCGGCGTTAGCCCTCCCGCTGCGGAGGGAGACGGCAGTGGGAGAGGTGCGAACGCTCACCCCGGAGCCCCTGCCTCCCCGGATAACGCGTCAGGAGCAGGTGGAAATGCTGCCGTCGCTAAACCAGACAAGGACAGCAAGGTGGGCAGAGAAGGGAGTCGCTGCCTTCAGTCTTGAACTCTCCTGTATTTCTGTCATGCAGATTTTTAAGGAATCTGTTTATATTCCCTGTCTTCACTTTCTGAGTACCACCCAACAAGGCTTTTAAGACTGAGCCATCCACTTGCAACTATAGCTATGGGCAAGTCCATTCTTGGCCATACAAGAAGAATTTAGGATGGATTGAAATATAGAGCAGAACCTCCCTGTTGGAGGGTTAAAATAAGGCAGCAGGTGCAGGCCATTAACATTAAAAACAAAGTGAATTGACACAGTTCAGAAGAGTCATTAAATTAGTCATTAGACAGTTGGAATTTTAAATATTTTCTGTTTCTGGACTTACAGCCAAGTTCTTGCATGTTTTGAAAAGCAGCATGGTTATCAAGTGTTGTCAGTGAGTGTCTCTAAACTGATGTAAGAAATTTCATAAGACAGTAAACTTCCAGGACATTTAAAAGATTGCTATAATAAAATAATAGTTTTTAATGAAAGTCACTATTTGTTTAGCCTATATAAGTAGATGGAGAAGCTTAGGAATGAGGTTCTCACTTTACTTATTACATCAGCAGAAAGCATACTTTTTCATGAAGTTATTCTCTTAGAGACAGATGGATATATAGATAAAAAGCATATTGCAAACCATGTTTGTTGGCTAAAGGAAAAAAAAGTCAGATGAAGTATCGAGCTGACAGTTGCCTTTTCTAAATGTGAGTAGTAGAATCTCTCTGAGTCTGTTTTGCTTCGTTCTACTTGAAATCCCTTCTTCTACGTTTAAGCTTATTCTCACTGGCCTGTGACCCATGAGATTATGTTATATAATAGGCAAAAAAAAAAGATGTCTTTCAGACTGTGTTTAAGACTGTGGTATTTGTATCATAATCTTAAATCTTTTTACCTTCTTTTAATAACTTCCTTTAGCTCTCAGATGTTCTAGACATTTGCTGTGCTGCTCTTTGTCCACGTGCTCTCTCTGATGAAGTTCACATTCTGTACACTAATCAATCCTACATTCTAATTATTTTTGTTGATAATTCTCAAATGGAGATACCAAGAATTGTGTTTCAGCATTATTTACTGTAAGCAACAGAAAGCAAAATAAGATGCCTTTAGGTTGGGCTTTTAGTAAATCTATTTGGAGTTTAAGGTTAAAGATTCTCACATATTTAGATTACATTCTAGAGGTTTTTAATAATGGAGACTTGGAAGAAGGACAGAGCATTTTATTCATTCATAGTTCACCAATTCCACTGCATCCTAAACTATAATAAAAATCTCATATTACTCTTGCTTTTCTGTTTCTGTGGTTAGTTTATTTTTGTCTTCGGGGCTTAAAATCTGGCACCTCTCTTAAGCACTAAACTCACTTAGTGAAAGGGTTGGTAAGAAGATCACTGCCACACCCCTTAAAAAAAGACAAGAAACACAAAAGCTACTTAAATAATTCTGTTCAGGGTAAGTAATAGTCTTCAGGGATCCCTGTCTGGACAAGCAAAAAGAATGCTTACAATTCTCCCCTCTAGCAGAGCAGCAAAACACAATGCATTCCCCTTGTGGCAAATTTCTGCTAAATTGTGAAGGTTTTCCCTTACAGAGGGAAGATAAATAGAAGACACTTATCTAGAAAGCAGCCTCTAGGGCAGACTTTTCTCCCAGTTTTTTTGACAGAGTCTTTATTCTTTCCTAGAAATTTCCATGTTAGCTAACAATTTACCTCTTGGATTCACTTTGTGGGAATCTAACTCCTTGTTGCTACTTCTAGACTGTCTCTTAGGCCAGTGCTTTTGGCCTTTATGATAAACCTTAACTTACCTTTCAGAAATGAAGTGAAAGGCCTTAGGAAATTTGTGATCCAAAGAAATTACTGTTTTTCTCTTAATGAATTTAATACTTAGACTTTTTTGTTACCTGTCCTAATTCACTGAGTCTTTTCACTGAGTCTTCCCTGTTCCAAATGCCATCTAAAGAAGGAAAGGCTCAACTTTTCACTAAATACCTTTGTTCTAAAACGAGACATTCTCTTTGTTTCACAGAAAGAAAAGAAGGGTTTGCTGAAACTGCTCTCGGGGGCGTCCACTAAGCGCAAGCCCCGGATGTCTCCTCCAGCTTCACCAACCCCGGAGTCTGAGCAAGCAGCAGCAGAGCTGGCCCTGCAAGGTGCAGTGGGGCCAGAGCTTCCTTCAGCAGGAGGGCACAGCAAAGCTGGGCCCTGTCCCACCGACACTGAGGTCTCTGCACTGGCACAGGAGACGCTGCATCGGAAAACCAGTTCCCTGGATTCCAGTATTCCGATAGCGCCTCCTCCTCGGCAGCCGTGCTCGTCCCTGGGTCCGGTCCTGAACGAATCCAGGCCTGTTGTCTGTGAAAGGTAAATCACCCTAGGCAAACCGCAACAACAAAAAATGCATTTCTGATGTGCACAGGGTATATGAAGACTACTAGAAGTCTTTCAAAATAATGACATCATGGAGGGAAAAACAAGGGACCTTTGTTTTGTATGATGCTTTACGTGTATATCAATCAACTAATGTTTGTGTTTGTTTACTTTTCACGTTACTTTGAGGTTTTGGAATGAATACCATGATCATAGGTCTGATATGATAACTGAGATATATAAAATAAGCCTCCTATTTTGCAATTCATTAACACATTATAATTTTGCATATATGGTTAATCTTGTTAGTTCTTTAGGCTTATTAGCAGTGCATAACGGCAGACGTAAGTGTACAGTGAATAAGATCTTTATCTGTCAGTAGGCTTTACATGTGATTTCTTCAGCTATTGCAAAGGTACTTTCACTGCCTGAATGCCATGCCCGTTCATCTGCACTGCTTTCTGGAAAGTGAGCCCCAAAAGTCCTTTGCTGTCTGCATCCTGAGACCTCCAGACAGTTGCTTTAAAGTTCTGTCACTTTTCCTTGTTCCCCTGCTATTCACAAGTTTTGAGGTCCTCGGTGGGTTGCATGAACTGAGGAGAAAGTGGCAGTTTTCTGAGTCCTCTTGGAGTAGGCAAGCAATTTGAAGAATCTCATAGGATTTCTTTCCCAGTAGATAGAGGAGTTTGCAGCACACACAAAAAAATAGTGCAGTTGCCATGTAGTAGTTGTGGAAATGAGCAAATTCATGCTCACTATCTTAGGCTTTGATCTGATACTAGTTCATGGTATGTGAATGTACCATAATATTAGAGAACTATTGACCTTCCGCTGCTTCTACGCAGCAAGAGCCAGTCAGTATGCAGGTTTTCTTTTTCTCTTTGTCCTTAATTTGATTTGTCATTCTTATTATTGTTTCTACACAGTCTCCTTGCAGGAAGCTTTTATTTCTGATTGAAATTCTGGAGGAGTTTTGCAGGTGGAAAATAAAAACTGGAAGAATTTTCTTAAAAATGGCACCATTTATTTTCAAGTTCCCATATCTGTTTGGGAAAGTAATATATTTTTAAGCTTTGAATGTGAAAACAGTAATTTCATCCTGGTACGAGCAGTGGGTGTGTAAAATCACTTGCAACCTCACAGGATATAGGTGTATATTGCTTTCATGGTGGAATTTCTTATCTCTGAACTGCTTACTGAAAACAATGCTGAATGTGCATTGAGCTATCAATAACAAACGCTAAAATAATCCTTTTAATCTATATTTAGCTCATTTAGTTAGCTCATTTAACTCAGTTATATAATAATTTCCACGAGGAAAATGCTACCACAAAGTCATTGTCCCTGCCCACCTATGGCATTTCTTCGCTATATTTAACTAGAATTTCATCTTTGCACTAGGTTCTCCTTGTTCTTTTAAGTACAGTGTTAAAACTTATCTTGTTGGTGTGCTCATGACATGTTTCCATTTTTTTCTAGGCCAAAGTGTGTTGCCTAATAATGCTTATTACTTAAAATTTAGCTTATTTCTTAAAATAAAGTACCAGTATTAGAGCTATAGTAAGGGATGAATAAGAGCTATACTGATGGTGCAGTAGTATGTGCAGTGAAAAACAGGGGTATGGAGGAGAATATTCTTGAAGATAAATTCAGCAAAAAGGTAAAGAACAGAAATCTCCAGCTGAGATTATTCTATTCCTTTATATCACAGTTTCAATCACAGGCTACAGTCTGTTTGAAAAAAGAATGAGTATTCTTTCTACAGAAACTGTGGCTTTGGAGCTTTGATTATTAGCTTGCTTCAATTTTCAGGGGTTACTAGAGGATTTAGGAATAATGTTCTGTGGAACTTCTGTAAGAAATGGGAGCGAAGTGCCTGACACAATACTGAGAAGCACTTGAAAATGTACTGAAAAGACCTTTTTTTTTTTGATACTGAGTTTTCAACAAATCCTGTCTTTCTCTAAGGTGTAATTACAAATTCTTGCTCTAATTCCACTGATTTTTTTCCCTTCACTAGAAGAGCAAGCATATTTCCTACAGGTTCTACAGAAAACAGAGCTAGCTTCTAATCATGGAGAGCGAGTGGGCTTGGTGACACACTTAGTAGCTCACTAGCTCTTTGTGCTATGGATTTGTGAGTAAGCACTTGGATTCCCAAAGCCCTTCTCTAAAGGAAGGGAAGAAGATGACACTCCCTCCGCATTGCAGATGTTCAGTGCAGCAAACCATTAAGTTACCATGCCAAAACCGTTCCTATATTCAGTCTTCCCCAGTGAATCGTGAGGGTTACTCACACTGCTCCACAGTCCTTCGTATTTTTGTTGTATGGGAGGAACAGAGGAGTTAAACAGAGCAGTTTCGGGCAAGGCAGCTGGGAGCAGAATCAGGAATTCCTGACGGCTCCTGTGGTGCATTCGCTCCCCTGAGACTTGGTCTTGGGTGTGGGGTCGTTCTCCCCATTCCCCCCGCCAAGACCCGAGCCCCCTTTTGGCGCTGCGTTCGCTCTCATTGACACCATGCTGACAGGGCTAAGGATCACTGTCTTTTCATTAAAAGGACAGACAGCCTCAATTCCCTGCAGCTCCCAGAGGAGCCATGTTATGCTGTGAATACAAAGTAATTTGATCATCTGAGAGCTTTTATTTTTTTACGCAACAGGAGGTAGAAGACAATTTCAAGTAGTCTTTCCTTTCTTCCCCTCTTCTTTATAAAGGGAAGCATTGGTTAAAAAGCTTTGTGTTTTCCGCTAAATATACAGCACGATAATAATAAGCTTCCCAGCGCTCCACTGTGGTGATAAAGACCTGACGGTGACCTTAAATACACGTCACTGCATATCCTAAATTATAACACAAGCAGAGTCTTTGATCTGGTTGGAGTGAAGGACAGCAGCAATGTTGTTCTGTGATTAACGTTGCCCACGTCACTTCATGCACCGCAGAGTGACCAGCGTGACATCAGCGAGCAGGCCAGTGGTTTCAGGGGAGGTTGTGGTTGTTTGCCAGCTCTGGCAGCGCTGAATGCCATCGAGCACGAGCCTCACCTAGAGGGGGCTGATTTTCTGTAGGACTCAGACATCTACACAGCAGCTGAGAGAGCTGCAGAACAGCAGGATGCAGGTGAGGGGACAAGGAATGGCAAAAAAGGAGAGTTTAAAAGAAAATCTCTGAATTAAAAAGTTGAATAATGAATATGAATTTAAATTATGCAATAACCGCAATTCCAACTTTTTATGCCTATTGTTCACGTGTGAGAATGTGATACTTTTTTCCATTTGGTGGTTAAACAAGTGGTTCATAGAACAATACAGGAGAAGTGCAAATAAAGTTGTCTAAAAATCAGTTGCACGTAGCTGGGAAGAAAATCAATATCTTTGTCTAGTGAAATAGAAGCAATGAAGGCAAGGAGAAAAGGAGGATGTACTCTTCTGATCTCCTTGAAAACTATCAGAAATGCAAGTATTAAAAATGAAAAGCAGAATGGAGAAATGTTAAGGTAGACTAAATGAAATCTTTTCACCAATGCAGAGTAAAAGAGAACTAAGGGAGGCAGCAGACCCATTAGGAATCTGGGAAGGAACTCGTGTGAGATGCATTGCATACTTCTAGGAAGCTTGAATGTCTTTATAATGTAAATATTTTATCACTGACTAACTACAAAGAGGTAGGATTCCTTTAAAATTAATAAAAGGTACCTTAAGATAGTCAAATGTAAAGGAGGAAATATGTTCTGCATAATAAATGCATGAAAGGGATATTTATAGCTGAGGTGACCAAGAAAGACCTGCAAATATCAAAATATTTACATAAACTGACTAAAGAGAGAAACAAGCGTGTCCTTTAAAAGATCAGAATGTGTAGGAATAAACATGTTTTTTTCAAAACGTAAGTCATGCTTCACAAATGTGATTAATTTTTTCAAGGGCCTGGCAATGAACTTCTGCACTGAAGCATAAGCTGTTTTACCCTGAAAGAAATGAGTGATGTCGGCAGTGTGTTATAAGCTATAAAAAGAAAAATAGGTTTGTTCTGTAGCTGATAGAGGATGATATGAGTGGACAGCCGTGTGAATCTGAGTCTGGATCTGATCCACCCTGTTTGGTCAAATAGAATTTGTAAAAATGCAATATAAAATTAGATGCAAAAGTGAAAAGATGTGAATTTAAGGTGTGAAGTACAGCGGCACATAAACTGAGCTGAATAAGATGGCGTTTTTTCTATCCTGGGAAAGTTCTCACCTTAAAGATGCTAAAATCTGTAAAGATATTAATTTTTTTTTAAAAAAAATCAACAAAGCAAGTAAACAAATTTTGTTAGCAAGTGTTTTTGTTCTGTGCAGTGCGTCAGGGGCCCTCCCTGGGATCACATCATATTGCATATACAGTCATAAAGTTATGTCCAGTTACTGTCAGGAATGCTTTGATTACTGCTGTGTCATGCTGCTTGGAAGAGCCTGCAGGTTTATATCCAAAAATCCGTTTACAGTTTTCTCCTGTTGTTTAACCTCTTAATACATCCATTTTTTTCCAAAGATCTATTTGAAAGCTATGATATGAAATACATATATGTGACTTAAATTATTTTTTTATTCTGTTTGAGATGTATTTAACTTCAGTTGATATAAACTCAGCAAACAGCTCTAGGCAGATTTTTTTTTCCCCAGGTTTTAACATGCACAAGATTATTATTTCTTTTTACAAGCATTCTAAAAAAGAGAAAAACCTAAGTAAGAGCTTTGTCCTTTCTTGCTGTTTTTCTTAATGCAGGTACAGGGTCGTGGTATCCTATCCCCCACAGAGTGAAGCAGAACTTGAACTTAAGGAAGGTGACATTGTGTTCGTGCACAAAAAACGTGAGGATGGCTGGTTCAAAGGCACGCTGCAACGAAATGGAAAAACTGGCCTTTTCCCTGGCAGCTTTGTAGAAAACATTTGAGAAGTTTCATTCCAAGAGCTTCGATTCATACTGTACTGTAAAATAGCACAGGTATTCTACCAGAAAAAGCACAGTCATGAAATACTTGCAAATGACTGTATGAACAATATCATACATATTTCCACATTGTCTATAGCACAATTACACCAGCGAACAAAGATGAAAGCACCTGCTGGTTTTATCACTTTGGATTCTTAAGTGTGATGTGTGCCTTGTACTGTCTTGATCTATTATATAGAGGAACTTTGTTTTTTTCCAATGTTACATAAATGAACAATTGTTTACAAGGCTGTAACTAATTTATTCTTGTTTTTTTTTCTTAAAAAAAACTTGAATTTTGTGTAATGGCTACAATTCTTGTGATTATGATTTTAACAAATAATTAATTTATGAAAGAATAGCTAAGGGGAAGCTGGGTTCTCTCCTTTTAAGCAAGCAATTATATCTGAAAAAGAGCCTCCTACTTACCCTCTAGACATTCTTCCCCTGCCGTGTCTGACCAGTGGAGTAAGTCTCTGTTTCATGAGTTAATGTTGAGTGGTGGTGATGTGGCGTCAAATAGAATTTGCCATGTGGGGAAAAAAAATGTGTATTTTGTTCTTAGGATAGAGGGGAAAAAAAAAAAAGAGATAAAAAGTCAGTGGTCAGTGGTGTTCTCAAGTCTAGTTCTGATTCTTCATAAATCACCCAGGTAGAGTGATGTTTCCAGGAGGTGAAAATGTCAGTGAAAAACTGAATAAAATTCAGCCATCTTATACGTAGAACCATCTAAAGGTTAAGGAAGACAGAAATTTAGGAGTGCTAATAAGAAATTCCCTATTCCTTTTGTTTATGTAAGAATTTGGCTGTCTGAGCAAAGCTTAGCTTTGCCTACATAGCTGGTTCTTTGGGCATTTACCTCTCAGGATTCAACAAATTTGGAAGCAATGTTAAAGCCCTACACTTAGAACGGTGATTAACTTCAAAACGCCTTTTTGATGAGACTGAATATAAAAATAAATTCTAAGCTGTACTTGATGTCTAAAAATGCCTAAGAAGTGTAATTTGCTGTTTTCTTCTCAAACTGATCTGCATGGCCAAGAGATGTTTAAAATGTCTGAGCAATAGTGGTGGTAAGTGATGCACTTGTGTTAAAGTAAAAGGCTGTATGAAACACTGTGAAAACTTTACTAACTTCTTAACCATTGCTACTTCGGTATGTTCTGACTTTTTCTTTGTCTTGCATGTCTTGCTCAACTCTTACAGTAATATAACTGTGCATGATCTACATTTCTCATTCACATTTCCTGTTGCGGGGTTATTTCACTCTGAAAGTTTCCCAAAAGCCACTCGACCAAAACTAGTGAGCACCTCACCTTCAGCCAGAGATGGTGGCCAGTGTTTGAATCCTTATTAAAATATCATACTGTCCTTGCAGCTAGCAGATAGTAAAGAATGAAGCCTGAGAGAAAACTGATCTTTAGTCTTTCAGGGTTTTATTAGAGATTTGACACTGGCGAACGCACTGCTCAGCCAAGCTGAGTTTTTTATGTTATTGTTTGATTATAGCAGAATCTAGCTCTGATTCTTGCAAGACACTGAGCACCATCATCTCCAGCCAAAACTGCCAGAATTTGGCTGCTGCTCAGCACTTTACAGAGGGAAGCCAGTAGCGCGATTCCATATCGCGCAATACACACAAGTAGTGATGAACGAATACGCAGTGATGTATCAAATCCTTATCATGGGGTTTTTTTTTGAAGTTATACATTGAAAAATATCAAATATTAATGACAAGGATTTCTTGCAATATCAGGTAGTATCATGATGGTCTTAAAAAGAAATAAAAAAATATATATCTATAAATTTATATAGCTGGAAATGACAGCATTCCCAAATTAATTGTCTCTCTGAAACACTGTATAATTCGCCTTTTGTGTTTTTAAATATTTTTAAATAGTTTACTTGAATATTCATGTAATATATAAAGGTTTTGTGAAATGAATTTTAGTTAGAAAGAAGCTGGTATCAGCTTTTGTCGGCATAAATTGGCACTAGTGTGTCATAATATTCTTATTTTGGAAGATTTAGTGCATTTTATATTAAAGACTACTAAAAAGTTAATTTTTTTCTATCTCTATTCTCCATATTTTAAACTAAGTGACTAAGGTACCTCTATTAATAGAATTT
>JAUBOD010000293.1:272954-283444 GCA_032353885.1 Nothura maculosa
TGTTTGAAGTCCAATGGATGTTATGTGTTTGATTTACTATGTTAAACTTTCAATCCTAATAAATATTTTCTTAGCAAATGGCTAAAGTAAAAATGTGTATGCAAATGTTAAACACCAGTTAATCGCAGAAGATTTAGCAATAAAATTACCAGAACATAATTTCAGCATTTATAGAAGGACATCTGTGCTAATAGAAAATGTTCGGATTTCATAATACTGGAAGTTCAGAATAATGGAATACAATGCAAGAATTGCAGAGACAACTGATGGATTTGGCTGGTATTTTGCGTTTCTGTATTGCTGCAAGTAACTTCAAAGCAAGAAGGTAACTTCCACTTCAATTTGTTCAGTGCTTACTAGTTTGTAATAAGGCAAATGTGAGTTACAAAGTGCTTTTCTAGAGAGAAAGTCATTTAATATAGTGGATCACTTGTGTGCATATTAAGAGAGAGTCCCCAATACTGGGAGTAAGTTATCTAACCTAACTTAAACTGGTGGCAGAAGTGCTGGGTGGTGAGAGATTCCTTTGCCTTGAAAGTAGAGCCTAATTAGGAGATCTTGACTTGCATGTGTTTTGCTATCCAATATATGTAGGTTCATTAGAAAAGGAATTGAAAAGTGCTCACAAAACATGTAGACTCCCTAGATGTGACAGTGACTGTGATAGTTTCCTTCTTATATGACTCACCTGGGCCTAGATCCTGTTAGCAGTAAATGTCACAGCACCTAGGCTGTAAAAAAGAGGTGTCTTAACCTTTATTATGGGGGAGAGGAGAGGAATTGTAGGAATAGAGAAGACAGAAAATCAACTTTGTTTATCTTTTACAGAAATGTGGTCTAACATAGTTGCATCCATAGTACGCCCATGGGAGGAGTATACACCAACCTCATCACCGAGCAGTGGAAGTGTAAGACCCTGTTGCTTTGTTTTATTTTGATATTGTAGTTATTGAGTGATACTAACATGTTTGGCTTGCCAGAGGTCCTTGAAATCTTGTCTGCCTTCACTTCGTTATGTCGGCCTTACAGCTGTAATACCAATTATGATAGTTTTGTATAGTCTTAAAAACATGGCTTCTTAGTCTTCAGAATTTTTCATAGAGCTGGCAAAATGTTTTAACTGAATTGTTCTTCCTAGTAGCTTTAAGCAAACGTGTTTAAAGATGTATATTGGCCTTAATGAAACAAAAGAATACACTTTTATTTTTAGTTAATATGTCTAACATATTAAAACTCCTTTGATAGTCTTTCACATATCTGTCCAATAATAGCTGTCTCACAGTTTTCTATAGGACATGTCAATTTCTTATTTTCTTTAGATTTTTGCCATGTATCTGCAATATTTATACTTCCCAAATCACTCTTGAGTGCTGTCTTGAGAAATGGTATGGATGGAATACACAATTCCTGCAAAACATTGTCCAAGTGCCTCTCTTTCCAGAAGAAAGACTTGAAGTCAGTAGTTGCACTTGAAAACTTGTGGTATCACCTTTTTTGACCCTCAATTTCCTCATTTGTCAAGCTGGCAAGAGCATTTGTCATGCTCTTATGTGGCATGTGATATAAAACCTGTTTGGAAGGTAAATGATCACTAGTTTTAGCAAGGTTCTGATGGATTAGACTTGCTCCAAATAGAGAATCTAAGTCCTTTTCCTAATTTCCCTTAGACAGCACAAAAGAAATTGATTTCTGTGGATAAGAGACTGAGACAATCCATTTGAACAGTTGAAGAGCGTTTTCATCAGAATCAGCTTGATCAGAATTGAGGAGCAAAACAAAATTCAATTCTCAGATCCAATCCAATTTACAAAAGGCATTCAAAATGTAGTGTAACGAGCACTCCAGGCATGTCTATCAAATCTCAGCAGTTACACAGAATATAATGTTAGAAGATGTCAAAAATTACTTAATTTTCCTTCCTTCTACTGTTCTTTTCAGTCAGCTTTATTTTACTCAAAATGGAGGTGGCAAATCAGTTAACTTCTCCACTGATCCTATTCAGTGGATTAAAGACAACTTAGGCACAGTAATGCTAGCCACAGATTTCAATTGTTCAGTTGTTAGCTGACTTGCAAAAATTGCTCTTAGCACATACATTTAAATGAAAACTACTTAGCTACACTCTACCAATCCTAGTTGCCAGTGTTAGAGTTCTGTTAATACAACATGCAGTACCCAAAGGCCTTCTCATATTTGCATCTAATAGCCATTTTGATCAAAGCCACTTCACAGGATGTGTTGAAACACTAGCTGCATTTTAACTTCAATGTGTTAGGAACAGCCTGCGCAACAGGAAAAGAGTGGAAATTCAGAACACAGCAAGAAAAAATATGCTGCCAGGAAAAAAAGGAGAAAGAAAAATATTAGCTATTAGCATCTGTACAGGTGCTCTGTCACTGCTTTTTTTAGGTACAGTCCCTCTCCACAGACCTACAGAGTTTGAGTCCTCCACGTTCACCAAAATACAGGCAATAAGAGCCTTTAAAATATCCCGATTCTTTGGCATCAGAACACATGGCTGAACTCAAAAATTACTGCAAGTCACTACTTGGTTTCATTAAGCTTTGCTGGCGTACACTGAATATGCCCCCTGCTGTTAAATAGTGAAAGAAAATATCTCATCTGCCCTAGGGAAACAACTATATCGGAAAGAAACTGATCTGATAGATTCTCATGCTTGGAAAATACAGAGCTTTTTGGGCTGTGTTGTCCTTTTCTCAAAAAATGTTATTCCCAGGAGTATGGATAAGGCACTGGATCAAAGAGGATGCAGTTTAGCAGGGCTGTAATGCATGAGAGACTTGATCACTTTTCAGTCAAACCTATAAATTTTCAGTTCCACAATTGCAGAGCAGGGTTGGTTTGCTAACAACTGCTAAGCCTAGAATCTCTTGTGGTTAGTTGCTGCAGTATTTTCTCATGGTATATCTGTGCATGCTTGGGAGAGAAGATGAGTCAGCAGCTGAATGACTTTCAAGTGGTGATTGACTTCGTTCCCCACAACAAGGGACGTGCCCTAGGTCAAATTTCTTATTTCAGCTGGCTGAACATCTCAGTAAACTGAAGAAATCTATCTCTAAGTAGTTTATATTGAAACAAAAGTTAGATTTATTTTTTCTCTATTCTCCCCTTTCGTAGGATATTGCTGTTTGTCTTTTGTATACACATGGAGCAGGAAAGTCTGTTTTTTTTGTTTTGTTTTGTTTTTGTTCTTTTTGTAAAAGGTTTAGCTCATGCCTCTGTACAACTTCTGAATTTCTAGTACATATCTATGGTTTCCTGCATGTCACTGCAATTCTTTGTATTTTAAAACTTTAAAGTATTTTAAAGCTTTAACAACAAGGGCTGTTACCACAGGATACTACCTGGGTATCTAGTACCCTTGATGGTTTGTACCTGAGACATGTTCCTTAAAACAAAATTGGTGATTTCAACCAAAGACATCCAGATCATAATTCTCAGCTGGAATTGTAATGTTGCTGCTGAGAATATCTCCAGGAAATAGGACCTGGACCGGGAATACTCTTTAATTAAGATATCCAGGTTAACTTGATATCAAAAGCTGAAAAGACTTTGCTGAGACAGTGGTGGTCTTTCAGTTTTTTATTTCTGAATTGATAATGGTAGTGAGCAATCAGCTGATCCAAAAAGAGCCAAATATTGAAATACAAAATCCTGTACATCTCATTTCTCAACTATTCTGCACCGCACAGCGTTGGTTAGGCCGAAAGCTCAGTTTCCAAGTCTGGGAAACTGGCTGCAGTTCTCTTAGTAAGGATTGACATGTCAGCAGTGAATGTGCCAGTGGGGAATGGGTGGGAGTAAAAAGAGTCCTGTAATTAAAAAGAGATCAATGAAACATTGTCTGGTGCAACCACAGTTGTGTCTTTTTTTTTTTTTTGATGCTAAGCTATCCCTTTGTAAATGAGGATACTCATACTCCTCTCCCACGACAAGGCCCTTGGCTGGCTGCTAGATGTGATGGAGCACTTGAGTGTCTGGGGGACGAAGACCACAACACAAGTTAGCTCATTCCTTGCTTGTGGAGCCTCCTTCTCTCGGCCAGGCCTCTGCGGTAACAGCTGCACTGCCAGAGCCCCCAAGTGCAGACGCAGCCTCGGCAGATGGCAGGAATTGCTGCTGGAGCTACACAACATCCCCCGACAGCTGAGCCAAGCTGTGGGAGCCGCCGATGGTCACGGCAGCTGCATCTCCTCAGAGGGTTTGCCTGCAGGAAAAACAAAGCAAACAACCAAAAAAGAAAATCAGTAGGGCATACTTGTCTCTGTGCTGAAATAGTTATGCTGGCAAACCTTTCTTGTTAGGACTTAGCCTAAGTGTGTTGCTGCTGAACAGGCTGACGTGGGAATTTTTCCATCTGCTCTCTTACTACTTTTGCTGATCTATGTAACAGATCCATTTTTGACTGTGGAGTATCTTGCTCTTGCAGCTGACAATAATAGAAAGCACTGGCACAGCAACAGCATAATCGCACTGCAGCCTTGCTTTGACTGGGCGATGTCTAAATCCACTAATGCAAAAGTTATCTTCTCTCAAGTATGACTTGGGGGAAGGTGGGGGAGGTAGCACAAGCCTGTGTTTTTGTGCAGCACTGTTTGTGCCTAATCATCAGATAGCACTGCCAGAGCTCAGATTCTCTTGTAGTTGTTTGCGAGTGGTGAAGGATCTCTCTGCAAGTATTTGAGATTCTTCTCAAGGAATTTTTCATGGGGAAGTACTAAATCTGGCCAACTAAAGCTGCCAACATGTCTGGTGCTGTAAAAGGCACAGATATAAAGCACAATTTCTGACACCTAAAAGCACTATTGACAAATTTATGATAGTTAACAGCTGGCTTATGTTATCTTTCAGTTATATTGAGTAACGCAGCTTAATGTTTTTGGAAGAGATGTTTAATGCTGATAATAGTGAGCCTAAATCTAAAAGAAGTTCCTACAGTGTGACTGTAATATCTTGATTGTAAGTTTAAATTACTTCTTTACAGCTAGAGCTAGAATGTCTGGTGACTAAATAGAATGAAGCCTGATCTTGTTGCCCTACTGCCTCTTTCTCACATACATCACTTAACCTCATAGGCTGTGATTTCATAAGGAGGTAAGTGTGTCTGGGCTCTTCCCAAGGGGAAGGGGAAGTTAAATACAGAACAGGAATTAATTTATGTATTATCTTAAGAGCTAAGCATGTGATAAGGTGTTTTAGTGAATTTTACAGTCCTGTAAACAACACAATATGAAGCATCTGCTTCTAGCAAAACAAAAAATTCAAAACACAAGTAGAAGATATTTGTCTCTTTCTAACTCACCAAAAAATAAAAAAATAATTAAAACCTGAAACTGGTGCTTTGGGTACTTTGACATGTAGTCATGAGGGGAAAGTCCAGTACTTCAGAGAGCTCAAGGCATGCTTTCTGTTTTCTAGCTTTAGATTTAATGGCTGAGGTTCACTGGATTGGCCTAAAATCCTCCTCCCTCCCTCCCTCCCCTCTGTGTATTCGTCACTGTGGCCATGATGTCATGTAGTCCTTTGGTGCATGCACTAAAACACTGCTGATTTCCACAGCAGCTTCAGGTGTTTGCAAGTTTTCCTGAATCAGGGACTCGAGTTATGCCCTGGACCATGCTTAAGCAAATAATCCCAGAGACATCTCCAATAGGGTATTTTAAACAGTGTGCTGACACAGGCAGTGGGAGTAGTGCCCGTCTCCACTGAAAGCAAGTTCAGAGCAAGTAGTGTAATCAGGCAGCCGAGCACGTGGATCAAGCCTAGTTCCAGGAAATCCTGGCAATGCTGACAATAAATTTGATCAGCTTATCCACGGCCAAGGTTAATCATGTAGAGCCTGGTGTCATCAGCACTGAAAAACTGCTGAGATCTGTAATGAGGAACTTATAGAGTCAGAGGTTAGAAATTAAGAAAGCAAAAGTTTTCACTTTGGGGAAAGGAAATAAATGCTAGCTAGGCAAGCTGCACATTAGAAATGGAGATTTGCTAAGGTGTGAGCGTGGACTCCCTGGTGAAAAGGAAGGACAATCTTCATTTAACTGGAAAAGTAGAGAGCAACAGGTTGTGATCAGATGTTCATAATATAGGTGCCTATGTTTGGTTTTGACGGCAGGAGGAGAAGATCTTAGTTCTTGGAAGAACGACTCATCCAAGCATTGAAGGAAAAGCATATTGAATATAACTGTTCTGATAATTTAAACAGTGAACATGGAGAAGTTGGAGATGGAGGAGAACAGCTTTTTTCCAGAATAGAGGTGGGATGCGCTTTATTTAGGAGTCACTAAAATATGTTTTATTTTGTAAAAGCCTTTTAACACCTGAGTCTTGGATATGTTAAATATGTCCAAAGGTCAGAGGGGATGATGATAGTTGATAGTGCTTATGCCTTTTTTTTTCCCCCTCTTTCCTATTGCGTTGGCTCTGGGGCAAGGAAGGAGTGAAGTAAGGTTTTCCTTATTTTTATCCAGTGCTCATAAGATCCTTATAGGCAAACTAGATGGAGGCCTCAGAGGGAGGAAGATCCACAGAAGAATGTCAAGTATATCAGCACGATTGTAAGGGAGAGCCTTAATTCTGAAACATGTACAGAAACTGGTGCTAGACGTCAGCCACAAGAGGTACTGAAAAAATTACTTTCTTTAGAAATTTAATGTCTTTATCTTCTATTAAGTGAAAGCTTTCTAGTCGTGGGATGTGCTAAAGATGTAAAGGTTAAGGTGAGCATCTAACTTGTGCTTGCTGATGTCTGTGAAAACAACTTGCTTCTCACATGGTACTGTAAGAAGAAGTTAGAACTGATATAATTTCAAAATCTTCTAAAGGAAAATACATGGATGAAACATATACTATTACTATGTGCCCAACTGTAGTCATCTCAGTTCAACAATTAGGTGTTAATGTAGGTGCTCTTCTGTAAGAGCTGAATATCCTGTAGCGGAATGTTGATTTTAAAGAAAACAGAATTATAGCATGGATCTTTAATCCAGGTTGATGATATCTTTATTTTACCTAGAAACTATTATAGCAAGTTGTGCATGCTTTTGCAATGCACCTAGGTGTTACGAATAAATCAGAAAATGATTTCTTGTGCCTCAAGAAATGAGGGATACAAACAGTGATGTTATAGGAGAGTTTCTGTCAGATGGGGGAGCTGGACTTTGTGGTTTGTGTTTTTCAGTTACACATGAGAGGGTCTCCGGAGTGTGGAGGTACTTGAGCTGCTGATACCATTAGGGAGAATACTTTACTGTGGTCTATTTTTCACTTTTGACAGAAGAAATGAACTAGTAATTTACTTGCCAAGCTGATAAAATGCACAGAAATGGTTAGCATTAGCAACAGCTGTGATTTCTCAGCCTGCCTGAAGACCTTCAGATTTATGTTGTTCTTTGAATTATCACCAATGGAATAGGTACTGCATCCTGTTCTTTATAGTGTACCCATTTTATCATCAAATGAATCTCCACATGACTGCCCTGCACAAGGCGAGCGATGTTCATTAGGACCCACTACCCAGCAAAGACATGTCTCTAGCTCACATAAATGTGCCAGCACAGACAGTGCACATTAATTCGATATACGTGGGGTTTCTCATTCCTCAGGGAGCAGTCTGTCTTATCAGAAACAGAATGACCCTCTTGTCAGCATAACTGATTTATTAACTCATAAGAATCTTGTTTTGGAACCTCCTGCTGAGCTGTAAAGTTCCAGATGTCAAAATACAAGAGCATGGCAGCAATTATGTTTGTGTACAGTCTCCCTTCCCCCTCCCATTTATTGACTGACTTATCTTTGTAATCAAAATTGCTGAGTGCTGCAGGTACAGAAGTTGTCTCGGAGCAAAAAACTTCCTTTCACACCCAAATAACCCAGGTCAATGTCTTTCTTCTTTCCCAGTGCATCATTTCCCCTCGCCTCTGTAACAAAGCTGGGAATGTAGATTAGTTAGAGCTAAAGGAGGATGTTGTGGCTGCATGTAGCATGAGGGCTAAAATGGGCTATAAAACATTATGCAGAGTCCTGCTGCTAAAAATAGCTAAGCATTGAGTTGAGGAAAATGCAAAGAGGCTGGATAAGGTCAGTCAGCAAAGCAACCTGGTTCTTACAAAGAAGAAAATGTACCCGTTGATGGCCCATGTGGTATGAGGAGTTGGAGCCCTGCTGTGTACAGGATGAGGCCTTCCTGTTCTTCCCCTTTCAGTCTGTTTGCTTGTTTGCTCTTCTCTCCTTTATTCTCTGAGCTATTTCCTGCAGGATTCCATCTTCTTCTTTTCTCTTGCATCCTTGTATTGGGCAATGTACCAGTATGTTGCAAGTAGAATTGCTTGGCGTGTGTTTATCACAGCATTTTTATATATTTAGCAACTTTTGAATCCAAATGATTTTATTTTTGTCAAGCATTTGCTTTCGTTAAGAAATGGAAGCCTAACAGTGTTTTAGTGTTAGCATGAGAAGCATTGTTTGAAAAGTTGAAAGGAAAAGTTATTATCAAACCTGATTTTTTTTTTCTTGTTTTTTTCTTTTCTTTTTTGTTTGAAGTGCTGTTCTTTTGGAAACTGCTCTGAACACCCCGGGAAGAATTAATTGACCAACTCTCCTAATAAACCCCTTTGGAAAGGCATTGTCTTTTAAGGCTTGTATCTGGCAATTCAAGTGTTTCAGGTGTGGGGCTCTTTCTACTGTAGGACCTAAAAGTGCTTCCACATTGCAGGGAGGTGAGGGGGTGGAAAGAGCTGCACAATAAGAGCCTTTCCCAAAGGCTGTAACAGCAACGGGACCTGACAAACATTAACCGCAGTTAAAGATGGATTTGCAAAAAGCAGACTGAGTGACTTGGCAAGTCTTCTGAATCTCAGTTTGTAAGAACATCCTTTCCCTTAGAAAACTGAATATTCTACTGCTTTAGCATCTCATTCCCCAGCTACTTGTATTTCCTTCTTCATTTCACTTGGACAATAAACTCCTGGGAATATGAGATGTCATTTGTCTTTGTTCTCAAAAATGCCTGGCATGTTCTTAGTTGTGGGAAACTAAAATACAAACAAAACATAACCACCTTTTTTTTATTTGTATAATTTATACATAGGCTTCTTCTTTTGAGGAGAGAGAAAAAAAAAGGAGGGGAAGGATCATCAGATGTTATCTTTCTCAGACATTCATATTTCAATGAATTTAATGAGTGTTTGGGAGCCAGATGGCATACCATATTATTCAAAAGAATTTAAGGCCCGTGACAGACAATTCAGTCATGTTGACAGGAGCGCTTCACCGAGGTGTCTGCAAAGCAAATGTGTTGCTTGTTACTATTAGAGCAGAATAATTGTTTGTGAAAGGCATCCTCAAATTGAACAATGATTTGATGAAGAAAACAAGACTATGTTCTGCTGTATAAACATTGAACACTCCGCAGAAAGAAACAAATGGTACCACTTGCACAGGTTGCCTAAAATAATTCTGATCTGAGTGAAAATGCATGATGCAGTGCTGTATTACTCAGTGATGGTTACTTAAATCCAGATACATGCAATTTTGTTTGAAAATCTCCTGTCCGTGGATAATGTTATGGGGTAAAAGCTACGGTCACAAATGATTAAAATGCCTGGGAACATTTTTATTTCACCGGAACAATGCAGACCTCTCCTGGGACAACACACACAACTGATTGTACATTGGCCTATGTGAAATGACTAGTAGCCTATGCATATTTCCTAGCTGCCAGGCATTGTCCACCTTGTTGATATATATAAGTATATATACATATATACAAATGCACACATACATAGATACAGACACTTGCAAGGGTGTTGATTAACATACAGTATCAACAAAATTGCTTAAACTAAAAGAAGAGGGAGAAACAAGCAGGGAGCATAGATCGTTCAACTGCCTTTTTGCTTAAATTAGACAGGATAGGCACAAAAATAAAAGTGTGGGAAATATTGTGATAGCTTCTTGTCCAGAGCTGTTCTATGATTAAATAAAATGGTAGACTTTAAACTACCCAAGTTCTCTAACTGCATGAATTCTAATATTTACAGGGGGAGAAAAGACAGAAAAGTAAAACCACTGAAAAATAAATTTAGTGGGACTCTTTGATTAAATTAATCTGAAGGATCAATTTTGGCTATTAAGCACTTTAAAGGTAATTATAAACCAGGTGATGTCTGGAATATTAGTGAATTACTCTCAAAATACTCAGTTTGATAAAAGCAACAAGCTAATTGCCTCATATCAAATACCCTCATGAACTTCCCTTTTCAGAGAGTTTGCCTGAATGATCTAACGCTTGGGCAGTGTAGGTTGCCAGCCTTCTGCTACTGCTGTTGTGACACTGATTTATATTTTTCCCTTATCAGTCATCTGCAATCAGTGTTCACATAGATGAAGATGTTCAAGTTAAGTTCTGCAGAAAAACACTACATAGAGGAAGGCAGTTGCACTAATCAGCTCTACTGCAAAAGAAGCAT
>JAUBOD010000293.1:300002-310872 GCA_032353885.1 Nothura maculosa
ATGTACCATTGTAATCTCAAAATCTGAAGTGGAAATTAGTATTTCTCTACCCTTGTTTGAAGGGTTGCTTTGGCTCCTTGGAGATCTCATAACAAATTGCCATTTTGGGTGTGATGGTGTCGCACGTGGAAATGACCTGCGTGTGCAAACCCCCAGCCTTCCCTCCCGGCATTATGGCCAGATGGGACTCTCCCAGGCACAGTGGGGCAGTAACCGCTCTACTCACCTCTACAGCTCATACTGGCCACGTGGAATCAGTCCTTAAGGAAGCATCTGAGGTCGTTTATGACGTTTTCTTGTGCCCACTCCTCTACTTTTCCCTGCTTTTCTTCTGAGCTCACTGGCAGTGCGTGTTGGCAGCGCGGGGGCTGCGGGCACCTGCGCAGCGCTGCCTGCGAGTGCCCCTTGGCATCGTGCCGTACGGGGCAGCTCAGAGCTCTTCACGCTGCCTCTTGCAGGCGGCCTGCCCTGCCGTAGACATCTCCAGCCATCGGCTGAGGCCTCCTCAAGGTTTCAGTGCCTTTTACTTCTTGCTGCTGTCAGTGTAGCTGTGCTGTATAGCAAGTTTATGTATTTCTGCTGAAAACTTTCTGTAAGGCTAGGAAGCAAAGCCCTGTTTCATGTATGTTTGATAGGGATGCTGTGTGGTGCTGCCTCTTGGCCATGAGCTGCTGCCCGTGGCAGGGCTGGAGCTGCCTCCCTTTGCTGCACGTGCTCCTGGCTTTGCTGTAGGAAGGCTCCTGCAGTTCCAAAGCTGTCATGGGCTTCCAGTTCAGCCCTAGTTTTCAGGGCATGCTGTTTTTCTGCTGTGCCATTAAGGTATGGTTATGCATCTGAGTATATGTGGTGAATGAGGTTTAATTTAGCGACATGATTTGGTAAAGCTGGCAGCTTTTATGTTTTTTTGTTTTTTTCCTGCAAAAATCTTTGTTTCTGTTGGCATCATGGGGTCCTTCTTCTTGATACTGTCTCCTTGTAATATGGTTTTCATTAATGCTTATTGTGTGCTGTGGTAAATGCAGTTAACACCACTTTCTTAATGTGGTTGATGTCCTTCCATCTGAGACTTAAATAGACTATTTATATTTGAGATTGTTCATAAGAAATGATTTACTCAGAAATACTCAGTTGACACTATCTGTGAAGGGCATCACCAAATAAGTAAATAAACCTCAGTTTTGCCTTTAAAAAAGGAAACTCCTTTCATTTGATCTCCCCTTCCTTTAATAGCCTATATGTGCTATATTACTGCAGACTAACGATCTACTGTGCTCTTTTGTCAGCCTTCCCTGGCTTCCAGATTCAGTTCAGTGACATTCACTGGGAATTTGCTGCTGAATGCTTTGTCTGCAGCCAAAACAAACCAGGACGAGCTCTGCATTCCTGAGCAAGGGCAGTGGAAACACTGGTGACCCTCTCGTGCCGCAGGACAAGAACTGACCAGTTGTTCCCACCCGCCTGCGTGCCCCGCGGGGCAGCCGCTCGCTCCGGCCGCGGCCGGCGTCGCGCTCCCTGGAGCTGCTCCTGGAAGCGGCTGCGGGTCCTCGTTGCGCACGTGGCAGCCGAGCCGGAGCGGTGGCCAGCGTGCAGCGGTGCCTCGCCTGGGGTGACGGTAACAGAATTAACAGAGAATAGAAGGAATAGAACTAGGG
Organism: Nothura maculosa; assembly: GCA_032353885.1. Taxonomy (NCBI): domain Eukaryota; kingdom Metazoa; phylum Chordata; class Aves; order Tinamiformes; family Tinamidae; genus Nothura; species Nothura maculosa. The sequence goes on from JAUBOD010000293.1 coordinate 301,655, forward strand.
GGCAGCTGATGTTAATAGAATTTAAGGAAAGGAAAAGTTTTACTGTAGCTTAAAAGTATTACAAACTATTCAGTGATTCAGAGTATTCCAGGAGGAAGTGAATTAACAGTACGTTAGACAGAAACAGAGAGCAGGCAACAGTGCTGTTGAGTACTGTGTAACCTGTGTTTTGTTTTAGCTCTTTGCCACCAAAGGCTTCACCGGAGGCTCAGGCAGGCGCTGCAGGTAAGACCTCGCTCCCCAATCCACTAGTGCTTCATCTGCAACAGACCAGAGCTGTAGGAAATGCTGTTAGTCTTAACACCTTCCGCGGTAGCTTACAAAGGGCCCTGGCAAGGTATGTGCCCTGTTCCCCTTGTGGAAGCTCCTTCTGAGAGGTCTGGCCTACACGGTGGCTCAGAAAGCTTGCAAAATAGGCTTGCGATTAAAAACAGTTTCTGGAGGGGAAGAAGAAGCAAACCCAGAAGGCTACTCCAGAGAACTCCAGAGTGATGAGCTGTGCAGTGTTCTGCTGTAAAGGATGTAAGCAGTGTGAGCAGTGGCCAGGTGCTGTCACTGTGTTCTCTCTGCAGCTGTTTCTGGCCCAGTTACACTGCTGCGGGACTAGAAAGGGAAGGTGTGAGCGAGCCTTGGCTGTTCTCTGTGTTTACCTGTTGCAGTGCAGTTATTTTATAACAGGCCTCTCTTTCCTAGCGCCGTGGGGTTGAAATCTGTGCTGCTGCCCCTCTGCAGTAGCTGAGATTGTTGCTGGGCTCGTCCCGCTGCTCAGTGGCCAGCGCCTGGACAGGTCACACGTGGGTTCTGGATGCAGCCGCTCTGTCTTCATCTCCCTGACGGGCCTTATGCACCCACGGGCCATTTCAAACAGAAAATAACATGTACAGGGGGGGTACTTGCTTGCTTCATCTTCTTGGTTTTGTTTGATTTTAGACCATTCAGGAGAACCTCTTAAATGCAGGAAGATTTTTCCCCCTTCCATGAATAGCAGAAGGGTGGAGCAACAACCACAATGGTTGAGAAACACCCTGCACTTTTTAAGCTGCAGTTTCAGACTTAGCCTCTGACTGGGACCAAGACCTGTGTGTATGTTAACTAACTGCTGCTGTGTGGTGTTCAGGTAGCCAGCCAACTAAGGAGAACAACTTAATGCATGTGGAGGTCAGCACGTAACTCTTGACAGGAGGTTCTGTTTATATTTCATTACTATCCCGAGTGCTGCTGCATTGTGTAGTGACAGATGGACTGGTAAGCTTGCTAAATAACTTTAAAAGCCATTCTATAGCTAAACCTAAAATCTTGCAGAATGGTTCTGGTTCTGGTTCTATGAAATGATTCAAGTATAGTTGCAGTTTATGTTCTGTATCTTCAGAGTTTGTGGAGGTAGATTAAACTCCTGGAAGTTACTTTGATGCTTCCACGAATTTCAGTTTTTGGCTTAAAAATTATGTCCTCCTCTTGTGCTACACTTCTATCTCTGAATTTTTCAACCCAAACAGCGTCAGTAACTAGGTAACAGCACAGCTGAATGTTTTCAGAAATACAACTTTACTCCTTAGAGATGTGATTTACTACTGCAGTGTATGTGTGTATGTATATACAGAGGCAGAAAGTGATGATGACCTCATCTTAACTTGCTCACAGGAGACGGTTCCTGCCAAAGACAGAGTTACCGTAAGTAGATGAAATTTCATTGACTTCAGTAGTAGTATCAGCAGGAATCTCAGATTAAGCAAAAATCCATATTCCTCTGTTTTGCTCAAACAAGACTCCATGTCACGAGGCAAGTACTGTGATGAACAAGTTCTCATCATTTCTAGGAACTTCATCTAGGCCTCGCCTCAGCTGCGGTCACAATACTTGTATGTTCTCATTCTTACACGTGCATGCTTGTACTGAAACAGTTAATAGCCTTTACCAGAAGAAAAACTTTCTCTTTGTGTAATATTTATTGATGTTAAACCCACATTATATCAGCACAACAATCCAAAGTAATGATAGTACATTTTTATAAATACAAATAAAAGGTGGCAAAATAAGGCTAGTGAAGCTAAACAAAAAGTAAATTAGCATGTCACAGTCAAGAAAAATTTGGCAAATGATACGACATCCTGTTCTAGAAGCTAATCAGATGCTCCCATCTGACAGACTATGACAGTAATTTAGAGTAGCGATCCCCTAACTGGGCACGTGCGGCACCAGTCTGCACAAACAGGACTCCCCAGGTGCTACAGGTTATGAGGCGCTAAGAAACAAAACCAACTGTGTACGTACAGAGCAATACACCTATAGTGGTAATGCAGTATATGGTGTACACAATTACAAAATTAAAAAAAAACTCCTAAAAGTACAGGACTTCTGAATAACTGAACTGAGATAAAAGATTTCAACACTTTTATTATAAATAAAGATACCATAGATGTGCTTCATATAAGGAATACAGTGTTTTCCTTTCATGGCAAAATATGCTCGTACCATCAAATGCACATTTTTCTTGTCAAGCCGACTAGGTTCTTGCATCCCACCCTCCCTCCCCTTCTGCTGAAATTCATTTGGTTCCAATGTAAAACTCCCTAGTTGGGTTAGCCCAGGCCGGCTCCGGTTCACCGTGGATCCGCCCTGCAGCCTGACCGTGGCCTGCAGCTGTGGTGCCCGCGCACGCAGCCCCTAGCCCTTAACAGAGGGGTTAGTAGCCAACAACAGGGAGGAGAACAACCAAGAAGTAACCTGCCAGGGACAAGTGCTGTGTTAAAAAGGAGAAAAGAACAAAAGGCACTAATTTTGGTGTAGTCCAGCTTCATTCTCTACTTCCTCCAATCTGCGAACTTCTCACTTGTGGTGCGTGCTTGTCATTTAAATTCCCATTGCAGTCTCAGCCCATTTTCACTTACGGTACATTCCTACAGTCCTCACCCACTTCACACCATCTCTCACCAGCGCGGTGGCCCCTGCGTCACGCCCGGCTCTCGCAGCCCTCGCACTGCAGGCGTTTGCACGGTGCTGGCAGCGACTGCAGGATGTTCTCAAGAACTCGCTGCTTCCCACCCTCGTCGTGCCCTGTCTTCCTCCCCGCCTTCCCCCTAGTGGGTCATAGTGGCGTTTTTCCTACCTAGGCACTCAGATTGATGGTCTGTAGTAAGTAGACTCTTACTACACAGCTCTTGTTCCTCTGTCTGGAAGAAGTGACATTGTACTTAAATTAGCTTTGCTGTATGTTTTTAAGTAACCCTCCTCTTGGGTGGCAAAAAAAGGAAAATAAGAGTTAAAAATTACGGTGTCGATGTTGCATTATAGGATTGCCCATATGAACAGCATTTAAGGTAAGGTATTGGTTTGCTTTGTAGAATAGAAAGTAGTTTGCAGAGATACAGCATTTGCTGACATTTCTCTTCCTTGTCCCTTCTGGTTTGATTCCTGCAGTATTGCACTTGTTCATTGTAGCTATCAGAATGCATCGCCATTTTGGAACTACCTTTGTGATCTAATGACTTCAAATACAATAATCTTGCACCATTATGACTGTGTAGCATCTACTTGTTGCTTATGAAGGCACGTAGTGATAAATAGTGTTTTCTTCTGAAAAGTCTCTCTCTCTCTCACGGTAGTAGTTGGGCCTTTATGAAAAGGGTAATTCATAAGAGCTGAAGCAACTTAGGTATAATAGGAACTGGTGAAGGTGATTTGTTGTGCAATGTGTACATCTCTATTAATTATCTATCTATTCTTCTAATTTGGCATAATGAATAAGGAATATATGGTTGCTGTGGTTGTTGTTTACCTTTTGTACTTGAAGGTGTCTGCCTTTGCATAAAGTGACATAGAGTATCATTGGTCAAGGCAATGGCTTTCAGTGTTTCTGCTGTCAGAGAGACGGAGGCGGCAGCGCGGCTCTACAGGTCGTCGCTTTCGACGAGGCCCGAGGGCATCGTCAGGTGCACGGGGTTGGCTTCGGGCTGGAAAGCTGCTCGGATGTCTAGTCCTTGGTCACAAAGGGCCGCGTATCGACTGGCCGAGGGTCGCACCTTCTTTGGCTTGGTGGTCTGCGACGGCTGCTGCCACTGAGCTGCACGGTGTGAAAAGCAGAATACAATTAACTGAACCATCTCGATGGCTGCAATGAAATGTGCCTGATGCACAATCAATCATTGCTAAGAAAGGTACTAATTCCTGAGCAGTAGAAAAGCATAACAACTAAGATGAGCCCTTTGATTTCTTAATATTTTCCTCCCAGCACCCCATTCCCCCTTTAGGCACAGTAAGTCGAAACAAGAACTTCTGTGTTTGTTGCCTTCCTTTGGCACTGCTTTCCCCCTCATTCCTTTGGTTTTTCCTCACAAAGCTGTGCACCCTAAAGCCTGGTATCAGGCAGGTGCTTGTTTCTGTGCGCTGCTGTGACAGTAGCAGGCCTCTGATTTGTGGCATATGGAAGGGCATCATCTGGTTGCCCTGGCAGTGCCTGCATCCTAAGGAATGTTGAGCATCACTGTAATTCCCATGTCCTGCTATTCTGCCAGCCCAGAAACTAGCCTTTTCCCGTCAGTTCCCATCAGTTCTCCATTTACTTTTTATTGGCTTTTAGGGGGGCTGAAGTGACCACGTAGGGGGCTGCCACTTACTGTGCACGTCCAGCCGGGCGGTGCAGGACACGATGCCGGCCTCGTTCTTGGCCGACACGGTGTACCAGCCCGCGTCCTCTTTCGTAGCCCCCTGGATCAGCAGGCAGATGTAGCCGTAGTTATCCTGGTGCATGCTGCACGGAAGAGAAACACAGTCACTGCCTCGGTGCTCACCTGCACAGGCATCAGAAACAGACCCGGTCCTACTTACAGATTAACTATAGTCCACTTTTAATTAGTATGAAACTTGTTCTGAAATTAGCAGAACGGAAAAACGAAACCTAGAGTTGAATGGTAAGTAATTTAATATCTTATACTTTTAAAAACAAAGCAGCAAAAATATTTCAGATAACCTCTTGTTCATTATTGAAATATAGAAATGCCATTTGAGTAGTACGGAAGTCAGACCTTACCGCTGACTTTTGAGGGGGGATTATAAAAGACTTGACTTGAGGACTGAGGTATTGAAATATTCTTATTTAGAAAGATAGCAGCAACTTATTACAACATCATTAATACATTTCCTTTGCTTGAAATCATGAGTTTCTTCTTAATCATTCTTACAAAGTGTTATGAACTACTGATGGCAATTTTGTAGATCTTTCATGCATCTTTTTTATATATATAATATTACAAGGAGTTAAATAGAGGGAGTGAAAAAGGAGGAATGTGTGTGTGTGATTTAGGAACCAGCCCCAGGGCATCGCTAGGCTGGCCCAGTTCTCCCGCTGGGGACCAGCCGGGCACCGTGGGCCCAGCTCCTCCTTGGCCTCTGGGCAGGGATCTTGCCCTGGCACCGGCACTTGGATCTTCCACTGGCGTCAGCCAAGAAGCCCCCTTATTGTGGGGACTGGCTGCCTTAACTGCAGAGCCGAGTGCTGAACCCAGGGCTCTGCTGGAAGCAGACAGCTTTGCTTAGTCCAGGCTTTTGCCTGAACACTGCTCTAAGCCTTAAGTCTAAAGGGGAATAGGCTACTTCTCAATTTGGTTAAGGTGCAAAGATACTATTTTAAATCCAAGGCTGGAAAAAAAAGAACTGATGTGTTAATTCTGGCTTTGTCAGCAGGCTGACAGCAAGTTTGAGTAAATGTCATAAAGGACTGTAACAACTCATCAATATTTATGAGTTGCTGCTTACACAATGCATTCTTGTGACCTTCTAGGCTTTCATTTATATTACAGGCTAAACGGCCATTCAAGTTATATATGGGGAGATGATTCCGTGTCATTCTAACCTCACTCGGTCAGTGTTGTATGTGAGGGACTCGTTCTCTTTCTTCCAAAATATCTGCGGCGCCGGCTCGCCGGAGATGCGGCACTCCAGTCGCACGGGGAATCCCTCCGCCACACCCGTGTTCTGGAGCTTCTCTAGGAACACCGGGGCTTTGTGCACTTCCTTAGCTGTGAAAACAGAGATTCAGTCATGCTGACGCTAGCCTAGGAAAACGCAGGCTGTCTTTCAGCAACACTCTCTCTATATTATATACATACTTAATTCCACACCTCCCAGCCATGTCATGTCTCCGCACTTAGTTTTCCGTGCGTCGGCGCGCAGCCCTTACCTGCGACGACGAGCTCGAGGCTGAAGGTGTTCTCGCCGGCGCGGTTGCTGGCGACGCACGTGTAGATGCCGGCGTCGCGGGTGCTCACGGGCTCGATGATGAGCGAGTGGACGCCGTTCTCGCGCACCAGCATGCGGTGGGCGCTGTCGGGCCGGATGGGCCGCCCGTTGAGCTGCCAGCTCAGGTCGGGGGTGGGCAGGCCGCTCACCTGCAGCGCGAGGCAAGAGAGGCGCTCAGAGGGCGGCACCGCGCCGGCTGGGCTGGGCTGGGCTGGCCCAGAGCTGTGGCCACGTGGGCTAGCGCGGGGGCAGCCCCCACTGACCAGCTCCTCCACCCCCAAGCACCCCCAGTGCACCGTGCTCCTTGACTCACCTTTGGGCCAACCCCCAGAATTACACTATGTTTCATGGGCGTGACAGAAAAAAAGATCAGTGTTTAGCTAGGCTAGAATCTAAATAAGAACACACTGCAAATTAAAAAAAGGGGGAGCTATGACACCTATTGTCTTTCTGGATTGGTTGCTTTTCCTGTGGAATCACAATGGTTCAGGTTGGAAGGGACCTCTAGAGCTCATCTAGAGATGTTCCTTTCTAGATGAATCCGTTGTGGAAAACTTGCAGCCCGATGCTGCTGTGGAACTGATCAGAGATCTCTGAATTCCCTTCCACTTAGGTAGCACTTGTTAACGACAGCACTGCCCACCCTGCTTTATACTTGGTCTGCGTGAACCAAGCTTGCGCTGCAGAAAGTGATGCCACTTGCTGCAGGTACTGCTTGAAAACAAACAGCTGCTCTCAAATAGAGCCACATAAAGCACACGAAAGAAATCTGAGTCTTAATTTGCTTAGGCAAAGTCATAAATCAGGATTAAACTCTGAAACTCTAAGGGAAGATTTAACTTGAACAGCTAAAAGCACTGGAAGTTGAGAAGCCCACTGTATTTACAGTCTTTACCTCTTCCCCACACCACAGCTGAAAGCTAAAAATCAGCTTTTTTGTGAGCTGCAGAACTTGCCAGGAGCACTTTCGCAGGCGGATAAGAAAGCTTTTTATTGCCAACTTACTGATAAGCACTGAGATTAATTAACCTATTTACAGTCCCGGTAACTGCCAATAGCTTAAAGAGCTGGGGAAAAAATCCCAAACGCAAAGGGAGCAGCTCTTGGATCTAAGGGGGTTTCTGTCTCGCAAGCCACTTGCCTTGCAGTCCATTCGGCAGAGTTTGCCTTCCTGCACGGTCAGGTCTCCAGGAGCCTGCAGGAAATGAGGCCGGAAGAACCGTTCCTGAATGGGTTCGTTTTCATCACCACTGTCCCTTGAGCGAGAGCGTGGTCTTGAAATAACATGAAATAAAGGTAAAATAAAGGGTTTGCTCGGCTAAAGCACAACAACTAAAAGCCCTTACCAGGGGCTTTTTTAAATGTCACTTCTCAATAGCATTAGCACTCTGCATAATAGTATTAGCACTCTGCATTACACACACATTCTGGCGGCACTGAGCTCAGACTGAGATAAATGACACTTTGTACTTATTATTTCTAATTAATTGTCATATCTTGTGGCAAAATATAACCTAGAAAGCAATTCTATTACAGAATAATTACACTTATAATAATAATTTTTATACATTACAGTATTTTTGCCTTAGAATTAGTTAAAATTAAATTGCCAAAATCCAAATTAAAGCCAGTTAGGTCTTTAGCGTGTATTGCCTCTTCCCATCTCTCATGTTCTGTGTATTTAAGCCTTTCACTGTTGCTGATGACACCAGAAAGTAAATGTACTGCCTATAATTATATTTACTTTACAAGAAAAAAAGAGCAGCTAGAAAACAGCACATCTTGCTTAAGTCAAGACTTTCCATATAGAATTATATTCCATTTTCTCTAGTTTTACATTACTGAGGACCATGCAGAAATTCTGTGAATTAATCTGTAACTGCTTGGGGTATTTACTCCTTATTTAGCCCGTGTTTTTGATGGAAATGTTGCTGACCATTTTCAAAGTCACTGAAATGGGCTGTCACTAAGAATTTCATCTGTGACCAACAGAAAGAGAAGCTTTCATCTATAAACTATTTGTAATAAAAGTAAATGTAGAAGTTTATTTAAAAAGAGGTCCCCCAAAATCGTACAAATGAACAGTTCAATTAAAATATCAAATACACAGTTTTGCATTTGGATGCTACCAGAAGCATCCAAAGTACTTGTCCAGCATCAACTACTTTTGCCTGTTAATTTATCTGCTGAACCCTTGTCTAAGCTGTTCCCTTTGTTAATTAGATTTTGTTCCAAATTAGATTATTCTGTTTGTGTGATTTGGACACTGAAACGAGGCTGTCACTAAAACAGAGTTTTAGCTGGTTCTTGTCCCTGCCCCGTCAGCTCCAGCAGCGCTGCCCCCGTCCCCGTCCCGCAGCGTCTGGCCGTGGGGCAGCGGCTGCCCCGGGCTCCGGAGCTGCCCCCGCACACACAGCGGCTGCCCCACGTGCCCCTGCCGCGGTGGAAGGGGCCCCTTGCAACAAATCCGCTGCAGGCCCTAGTGCTTGGAGAGCGGGCAGGGAGGCTGCAGGACAAACACGCCCTACGGCCCGGCCCATGCCACGGGGCACACACCCTCCCGCTTGTGGGGATTGGGATTGTGGTGCTCCAGCTGTTGGAGTTTTAACAGCTCTTCCCTTGCACTGGACTTAAGTACAACCTGCCATAAAGAGACAAACCCAGCTCCAACTGCTTCTTGCTTCAGGAAGAGCTTCTGAAATGAAGAGTGCACTAACTGCTCCTGCAGCTTTGTGGGTTCTTCAGGAGCTGCCACGGGGTGAAGTGGCTACCACTGGGCACGGCCAACGGTGCCACGTGAACACCACAGCAGTGTGAAAACATCCCTAAGTTACTAGTGCACTGCAGCTGCATAAAAAGAGCTTTGGTCAAAATTGGCATGTTGGGTTGGCAATCTACACCAAATTAAATGGGAAAAAACAGGCTGCAAAGGCAGTGGGAGCGCCCGGGGCGGGCACCAGTCAGGCTCACTGCAGCGGAGGCGC
>JAUBOD010000293.1:310972-325791 GCA_032353885.1 Nothura maculosa
AATGGGAAAAAACAGGCTGCAAAGGCAGTGGGAGCGCCCGGGGCGGGCACCAGTCAGGCTCACTGCAGCGGAGGCGCCTGCCCTGCTGCCCAGCCCGGAGCGAAAAGCCCCAGGAAGGGAGGGCAGCGAGCAAGAGGCCGCAAGAGGCCGCACCAACCTCTTAGCGCCACAATCACTAATTTGGATGAGGGAGATGATGCTCAAATTAACCCTCTCAGTTAGAGCAGGGCAGTAAGTACGTTGCTGCTTCTCACTCTTAGCTCTCTCACGTGTTGGAGCTGGTCAGGGGCTCTGCTGGGCGCGCGCCTGGCAGCGCCACACAGGGCACGTGGGCGAGCGAAGCACAGGGCAGGAGACTGCAGCAGTAACAGCCAGGCAAGCACAACCGTGGAGAAAATGTGTTAAAGTAGCTGTAAAGTCATGACAATAAAAACAGTAAGGTCTCCTGCCAAAAGACGTTTAAAGTTCTTCAGGAAAACATCTCACAACAGTGTAGTAAATTACCCAGCTAATAAAGCTAATAACTGTACTTGGGAGCAAGTTTGCGCAGCTTCCAGGTAAACAGAAAGACACCACCTTAACTGCCACCACTACCATTTACCAAAGTATGGGAAGCGTGTTTAGGAGAACCATCGCCCTGTCCTGGGGGACACATGGCCCTGGCATCGGCGGGATCCTGCCTTAGGAATATAGAGCATTCCATGCTGAACTTTCACCCGTGTCAGGCAGGGCTGCCTGGTGGGCATGGTGAGAAGCGGTGCCAGACACAAGCATCATCGTGCTGAAGACTGGCAGAAACAGACCCGAGGAAAGCAAACTTAATTAGCACGAGACCTTCAAATCTGGTAATTGTGCTGGAAGTGAGTATTCCCTTTGCTCTAATTTTAATTAAACTGCTAAATGGAAATTCCTCATTTATAATGCACGACCCTACTGGGTACCCATCCAAAACTAGCATAGGTGCCTCAGGGCTTGCAGCGAGTCAAAAATAAAATACCAGACACAGGCAGCCTCGGGTTTCAGCTGCGTTTGGAGAGGTTTAAAAAACAAACCTGCCCCGTTGTCACCTGAGGGCTCTGGCTGCAGCCAACCGAAGCAGACGCCTGTCCCGTCTTCAGGAAGGGGCAGGGTGGCAGCTGCCAGTGCCCCTGCTCACGTGGCTGCCGCTCCTGCCCCCTTTTCCTGTCGCGCAGCGCGTGCGCACGGACCAACGCGGCGCCGCCAGCGCCTCCACGGCAGCTCCTCATGCATGGACCTGGCAGGGCCGCTCGTGGCTGCCCAGCCCCGGGCACCCATCCCTTCACTTGCAGGGACTTCCCAGCTCCCAGAGCAGGGAAGGCAGCGCGGCTTCCCTGTGCCCGCAGGGCATCCCTGGGGCCCCTTGTTCCGGGGCAGGCCCGCCTGGCCCCGTTGGGTTAGCGGCACCCGCGCGCCAGGGCAGGGGCCTCCCCACGCAGAGAGCCGGGCTGCAGCCTGGACGCCTCCTGCACAGGGGGTTCGTGCAGGCTAAGGGTGTCTCGGCCGTGTTAAACAGCCCCATAAAAACCTTTTGTAACCAAAAAAGCTTTCTGAAGCACAGATTCCCTTATATGGTCCAAACACTTAAACCAAAGATCCAGATGTGAATTAATCACAAGCTTCACAAAGATAAGTTTAATACTTTATTTCTGACTCCTAATTCCGTAAGAGAACCTGAACTGAAATCACCAAATTACTAAAATATTTCAAATGTAAATCTAAGCTTTGTGTTACAGGGTTATTTCTGCTCTTTCTTTAAATGAATACTTAACTAAAAGCTGCAGGAAGCTGTGACTTCCACTAGAATCCCTATTGCCATTAGAGGAGGGGTTTTCTTTAAACAGCAAGTGACAAGATCTTGCCCAGCACCTTGTAGTGTAAATGGGCACACAGAGTAATTATTAGGGAATGTCTCAGGGCTGAGTGATTAGAGAAGATGCACCAAGTATTTAAAGGTCCCGTAAATTCGGCGGTTGCCTGTGACTGTAGGTGTGCAGGAATTTTTAGGCAGCAGAGGTGAAGTTTCTTCCTGTATGTCATTCCACTCACCTTCTTTCTTTACATTCATTAGCAATCATCATCATTTTACAGAAGCGTATTTAAAACAAACACATGAAGAAAAGGCATGAAGTACCTTCTAATATGAGGCTGACCAGGAGGTGTCCGGGGACTGCGGCCTCTTTGATTCACAGCCTGAACCATGAGGCGGCCGGTGCAGCTCGCTCTGCCCTGTTGGGAGGATGGAGAGCAGGAACATTAGGAAGCCCAAGCAAGTTCTCGTCCTAAAATCCCAGCCTGATGCCTTCCTCCTGCCCACCTGCTGCAACCAGCACAACCTGGCCTTGCACGGGCAGTTACAGCATTTGTCAAGACAGCTTCTGACATAAACCTACCAGCAGCTGTGACTATAACAGGCTGCAACATGGTTGAAATATTCCAAGGCTCCTATTTATTTTTTATTTATTTATTTTTCACTGTCAAAGATTTTTCTTTCAAAAAGACCATCAGGAGCACCAGCTACAGTCAGTAATACTGACTCACTATTGGCTAAGTTACCACTGTGGGAGTATTGGGGAGGCTTCTGTGTTTGGCAAATGGGAAAAAAAAACCCCAAAGCAGGAGAGCGAAGAGCCGAGGCCACCCTGGGCAGTGGCCCTGGAGAAGCTGCAGGCTCCTAACAGAGACTCGGCAGCCAAAGCAGAGGGTTCCCCCTGCCCATCGCAGCTCAGATGCCCACGACACAAGAATCGAAACAAGTGCCCAAGGGCTCAGGGGTTCCCTCTGCAGACAGACCCTTGTTTGGGCAGGAATCCCCCCGGATGCATCGCTGGGTATTGGAGACTCCAGCCCGTGTGGGTGATTCTCAGGAATGACAAAGCTTTGGCATGAACTCCTGTGGGATCTGTTTTGCTTGGTGTCCCAAGCAAGCAGCATTCCAGGTGTTGAGAGGCAGGCTGGACAACGGGGAGCTCCCGAGGGCAGCCTGGAGCTGCCGGCAGGTGCAGCCCGCAGCCAACGCTACCAATCACAGCAGAAACTGTATTATTTATGTAAACGAACATCCCTGCTACTACAACCATAAAGGCCCTATGTATAATGCATTACAAGTGTATATACCTTTGTATAACAACGTAATAATCTCAGTCCCTTTTTAAAGGCCCCGCTTGCTCAGACCTTGAGCCACAGCTTGGCAAGCGCAGTTCCTGTGGCCCCAGAGCTCTGGAGGTGCCCGGCAGGAGCCCAGTGCGCGTTAAGCCCCACTCGCAGGTGACGCGGCCGCTCGCGCCCGGCCACCCCGACGCACGAGGCACCGACGGGACAGGCAGGAGTGCGGGGTTTGCAGGGGCCACGGACTCAGCAAGGGGAGGGAGCCACAAGGGCTTCATGAGAACATGGCCAGACCGCCAGGAACAACAGAGCGAGGACTGGGGGTGCATCTTGCAAAGAAGGTGAAAATGGGGCAGAAGACACCAAAGTACAGCCTCAAACCCACCACGACAGAGAGCTGCTGGAGGGAGCGCAGCGGGTATGTAACCCCTCAGCAGAGGGCTGGGACGCGCGGGGCTTTGTGCCACTCTGCGCCTCATTTCGCTGCTGCCAGGACCCCAGTGCTGGGCCCGCTCCCGCAGCCGCCCCCAGGCTCTGCCAGAAAGGGGCCCTTTGCTCTGGGAGCCCCGGGGTGCTAAGCACAGCTCCACAGAGACATGAACAGGCAGAGCTTGCGGGAGCTGCATCCTTTACTCCAGAGAACTAAACCCGCTCCTACCACCCGCCAACAGGCCTTCCTGAGCCGAGCTTCGGTGGTCCTAATGGCCCTGAGCAAACGCAACCACAGCCCAGCGATTTCTTTGTGCTGGAAATCTGATAGGAGCTCCCTTATATTGATGCAGTTTGCTTTTCCTAAGGAAAGGTTGCCAAATTTGCCTAACTTCATGATAGCTTGAGATGTAGACAAGTTTCCATTAGAATTTAGGAAACTGAGCCAAAATTATTTCCACTCAGGATGACTTAAAAGAATTGGAATCCCAATCTTTTAGTGCAAAAGGCGAGCACGTTAACTCCTAGCTGCTCTTTAACTCCACTGCATTGTTGGACACACAGGGAAAGCAAGTTAATGCTAGCAGATATAACTACATTCACTTGGAAATTACACTGTGAAGACAGGCTCGAATGGGCTTGGTGAAACAGATGTTTTGTTTAGCGGACGCTGCTTCTGGTCCCTCTCCAAGCTCAGACACAGCATTTTATCAGTTCACAAAACTGCCTTTTCCAGCCTCAAACTAGGAGCAATATAGAAACCTGTCACTTTAGTACCCTTAACTACCCACCCAGAAGCCAGTGTTGGCAACAGGCACCGCTGATAACTGCGGTGTGACACTTTCCTGTGAATAACAAATGTGAGACATTGCCCCTAAATGTGTTTACAGAAATTCCCTGGGGACAGGTTTCAAAGGCAGTTTATCCATCACATACCCTCAGAGTTTTGCATCAAGCACTAACGGTGCCCAGGGGAACTGCGCACAGGCTAACACAGCACTCACAGGGGGATGAACAGCATCTGTTTCCCACCACGTGCAGGTATGCAAGTATTGATCAGCTCTGCACTTGCGGGGACTTTGTGCCATATGAATGGTTGCAAACACGACAGCACACTGCTCCTTTGTGTGCAGCAGGTCCCGGATTGCAGTTTCTGTGCAGCCTGCCGGGTGTACGTGGAGCCCCACACGAAGCGCGGGGCGGCAGGAGCGCGGCCGCTCCCGCTGCAGCGGGGCCGGGCCGAGCGCCAGAGCCGAGGGGAAGCACCACCGGAGTCACCCAGCAACGTGCACAACACAGCACAACACTCCCTCCCGCCTCGCCTCGGCCTCGCGGAGAGAGCTCGTTCTGCTGGAGCGTCATCCTGCTCGCAGGCCTGCTCTTGGCAAGCCCCTGGGCGCTACAGAAGAGAATAATTCACTGCATCCCTAAGGCGCGCTGCTGCCTCGCTCCCTCGTGTGCAATTCACTCCCTTCAGCTCGCTGCGCTGCGGGAGAGGTGCGTGGGGGAAGCCATGGCAGCGCGAGGCTGGTGCTGGGCCCTGCCGGTGTCCGATGGGGCCCGTGGGGATGGGAGGGCAGGGAGGGTTGCTGGGAAGCGGCACCGGCTCCAGGATGGGCGCAGTGGAGCTCCCTCTGGGCAGCCGTGGGGCCAGCCCCCGCGCACCTCGTGCGGCCGCTCCAGGCCCCCGGCAGCACCGGAGACGCTAGCTCAGCGCCGCTGCTTCCGCTCCTCATCTCTTCCAGCACACACGGAACACACAGGCTACCCAGGCCTACTACGCTGAGATGATATCAGCGGAAACAAAAGGAGAAGCAGTGACTAAAAGATGCCCCTCCCCTCTGAAACGCCAAACCTTAGGAATAAAAATGGTGTTGACTCGCTAATCTCTTGGAGATAGAGTGGTCCCACCCTACTAAGGCAAGATGAAAACAAATCTCTAGCTTATTTAGTTTATGGTGACTTCATCACTTAATTAAATCATGCAAACGTTAAGATGAGATCGTTTTCTAAAGATGTATGTTCAGAAGCATGTTTGCTCTGGAGCCAAACCTTCACTTACCTGTGGGTTGGCTGCCATAATCGTGTAGTTCCCGTCATCGTCCAGGGTGGAGGCTGCCGTATGCAGCGAGCAAGTTCCGTCAGGCTCTCTCTGCATTTGGTAGTGATCACTCCGTTTCGAAATTTGCTTCCCGTCTTTAAACCAATAAATCTGCACCAAAAAACAAAGCGTGGCTGGTAAGAGGAGGGGAGTTATGGCCATCATTTCCCAGCTAACACCGCTAGCAAACCCCGCTTTTCTAAGCCTGACTGCTCTAAACATTTAGAACTCTGCTCCACGGGCCGGTTTCAGTAAAGACACGTTAGAGGACAGCAACCTTCCCAAGGGAAAGGCTGCAGGATGAACCTTTACGTAAGACACAGACACAGGTGTAAGGGTTGTACCCATCCCAGAGACACAACAGTCCCCGAACATTTCCAGACATCTAAACAAACACAATTACAATTAGGAAATCCTTATCAGATAAAACTACAATTTTAGTAAAAACCTGGTTTACTCAACTCTGAACAGGCTGGGCCCAGCACTGGAGAATGCGATTGCTGCCTTTTCAGAGAACAGGAGCATGAAACAAGACGATTCTGGGAATAATCAGCCCGATGATTAACAGAGGAGAAGCTGTCCCTGTGGAAGTGTCCATTCGCTGCAGCCGTGGGTCACAGGGGCACCAGCAGCGGCACCATCCACGGGCCGGGCAGCTCCACGGGCAGGAAACGCTCCCGGTAACTCAGCACTGCACACAGGGATGCTCTGCAGTGACCACACGCCAGCAACACTGCACTGCCAAGTTAAATTAGCTATCGAACGGAGGCCTTTTCCATTACTTTTGATGCATAATTTTATTCTCTGGCTGACCCAAGAACTACTTTTGATGAGCCAAAAAATGATGTATGCAGAATAATATCTGACAGCAATTTCTAAATTACACAAAAAGCATGTATGCGTTTTTCCTACTTGAGGAGAAAAAAAAGCTCTAACTATTTTGAATTAGGTTTTGTAGGTATTTTTCTCTGTATTTTAAAAATAAAGATAAAATTCCAATTTGAATCCCGCTGAAAACCAAAGGAAACATATGGCATATGCATCAAAACATATAAGAATGTACACGGCCAGGAAGAAGGCAGAGATACCAACTCCAAACAGGGCTTGGGATGGATTAACCCAGAGCTTTAAGTGGCTGCTCTGTGTCCAGGCTGATCCCAGGGGATCCCCAGAGGCCTCTCTTCTGCTCAGGCAGCTCCTGCTGCGGCGGGAGGAGGAGCAGGCAGACCAGAGCGCTCCCGACTCCCACTGCACCAGCAAGACATGGAGCGGCAGCGGGAAGGCAGCACCAGTGCCGCTGGAGGGGATGGAGCCCTCCCTGCGGAGGGAGCAGTGGGTGGCCGGGCTGCAGCATTACTAGGACCCTTAGCAGGGGAAAGCAAATAATTTCCCCTTAGAGTAATTCCTGGGCTGGGTATCTTTTAGCGAGAGAAAGGTGCTTTTTGTCCAATAAAACAATCAAATGACAAAACAAATAATAATTCCTGAAGGTTCATTCATTCGGAAAGAAAATTAAGGATATACTTCCAAATTTCACTAAAATACAATGGACGGGAGGGTGGTGTGTATTGGAGGAAATGAGTGGAAATTTCCCTTAAAAATAAGCTGCCAGGTATGGCTTTGATATCAAGGAGCACGATGTGCAACGTGGAATGATTTCATTTCCTCCCCATTCTGCCTGTCAGCAGCGCGCGGCGCTGGCGAAGCTCCGGGAGGGCCTTGCCGGGCGCTGCGCGGATGCTCCCGCGCTCCCCAATGGGTCCCGACTCGCAGGCTGCCCGGGTTTCACAACGCTGCCCGGAATCCGCTGCGGGAAGGAGGCGGGACTGAAGAACAAGGCGCTTGGCTGACATGCCAGCAGTTATTCAGTGGAAATAGATGCAAATATTAACTGAACCACGTAGCCAAATGTCATGCACAGGTTGTACAGAACTCATTTGCACTAAGTTTTAAAGCACTGGCATCGGTGTTTTTTACTTATGCTTAGCAAATACTTCATATTATCTTTATCTGAAATGGAGTTAATAAGTAAAACACACTAGCACTACTGGATACACTGGCCCTTGTAAAGTATTTTCTTTCTAGGATACCTTTTAATAAATGTACCATTAAACTATGTAAGCACTGAACACAGCATCTGGATTGCCTTTATTTGTACCAGATTTTCAGAAACCAGTGTGTAATGACTAGAAATACAATGGGATACACAGTACAAAAGGGCTTTTGATCTTGGGCAGCACAGTCATTTTTAATCACTATGAATTATACTCAGCCATGTCAAGAGAGAGCAGTACAAGATCTGTGCTACATTCAAGTCTCATTTAATCTTTTTTATAGCAATATCCTAATTCCAAAGAGAAATATCCCTTAAAAAGAAATAATCCATAATCCCTTTCATATCACCAAAACTTCTCATTTTAATGAGAAAATAGTTTTACATATGCTGAAGGCTACAACAAAAGTAGATTCAGATTTAAAGAGTCATATTTATGAAGACAGAATTTGCACATCGGTATTCAATTTACATGGCATGTTCAGGGGAAAAAATAATCAAGCCAATAACCCTGCTTAGAAAAATCCCTCGTAATGAATGCCAGATTTCAGAAACACTGCAGTCCTTCCCAGAGCCATTCTTTGCCAGAGCTGACAGAACACTTAGAAGGGAGGAGCTTTAGGTTAGTAAATTATTTCCAGCTTTTCATTTGCCAAAGTAAAGAATTTACTCAGCAGCTTCAACAAATGGCAGGAGAAAGGCCGCCTTCCATCACGGGGTATTTCCAAACTGCCACCCTGGCGCTCCCCAAGGATGGCCCTGCAGCCTCTGGCATTCGCGCTGTGCAGCTCACAAGTAGCTTATCCAAGGGGACCAAAAATTGGTTCCCTCCCAAGTAATTTAAGAAATCTCAGAAAGCATCTGCAAGTGAATGGAATAAAGGGTCACAGTCCAGGTGCAAGAGCAGCTCCCTTCCTAGAGCGCATGCTGACACGGACGGGACACGTTCGCCCCAGACACGTCGCCCTTCTGGCACAAGGGCTCCGGGAAGCATTCCCAATGCTCCTTCCCAGCTGTGCATTCCCTAATGCCAACATGAGGAGGGCGAGGGAGGCAAGAAGTGACATCCTCTTTCATCTGCCTTGAATCAGATTAAGCTGACTGTGAGACTCCTCCTAAATTGAAAGCTGTGAAGATCAGGGAACAGCTGCAGTTGTGAGGCTGACACAACAGGTCGCTCAGCATCTTAGTCACAAGCCTTGGGCAAACCCAACTCCTCTCCATCACACTGCACCTCCAGCGCCAAGGAACTGATTTGCCTTCCACCCTAGCTCTTGTAACACCAAACCCAGCACTTCACATCGTGGAGTGGCCTTGGAGCACACAAGCTGGATTCCTTTCAGACGAAACCAAGCCAGAATATGTGCTCTGAGAACACATCTAATGTGCTGCATGTGCTTCAGGCTATGGGACCAGATTAGACTGAGCATAAAGTGAGAACCTCCTGAATCCAGGGATATTTCACTGTACTCATCTGCTCCTCTTGGTCTGCAACACTTGCCAACATAGACGTTGCCATAACCATCTGTTATTCTTCCTTTGCTACCTCACAAAGCCCATTTTTTCCTTTTTACAGTTTGTGTAAATACTATTTATAGTACTGGACATGTCAAATCATTCACTTCTATCTCTGTTCAAAAGCCTAAATTCCTAGACAAAAGCCCATATACCTAGGTAAGAGTTTTGGACAGAGCTGTGGTCCTTGCTGCTGTGGTGATGGGCATCCTACCTGAGAGGTCTCTGTAGGAGCTGCAACAACCTCCCTGGCAGCTGCTGCTATTTGGGAGCTGCAGCACCAGTCAGCTGATTGCTGAGCGATTTTTGAAATGGTTAAGCATGACCTAACAAGGAGAGATATTATTCCAGACTACCACTATCACAGCAACTGGTACTTCTACATTTGTAGAAATGAAGTCCAGAAGTTCCTCAGAAGTTCATCATCATGAACACCACCACCATGTCCCTCTTGCTATCAGGATATATGGGAGCTGGCTGTTTTTTAATTTGCCTTCTGTTGTCAACAAGATTTAGCCTTCTTGGAGTGTGTAGCTATAAACTGTGTAATGCTGTAGAAAGCAGAGTCCCCCAGTGGCTTCTGAATCAGATGCAACATATTTTTGCATTGCTGTGCCTGAGCTAATCACCCATGGTAACCTGGCAAGCCTGCTTTTGGGATCACTGTGCCAACTTCCACGGGGATTTAGAGAATTATACTGCATTCCGTGGTATCTACCCTGAATGCAACTCTAAAAATGACAAAAATAGCACTTTTAGGGAAAGTAACTGAATTAAAGTCTCAGGAAGGAGTACGCTAGACATGGAAGTCAGATTTTGGTTGACATCAACCACATAATTGCTATGATCTCGGAAGAGAACATCTACTATTTCTGTAGAATGCAGTCCACTGTCCAGGGGCTTATTGTAAGGTAAGCGCAAGATGGCAGTCTTTGTGCTAGTCTAGAGTGCTTCTAGAAATGTTCATCCTCTTTCCTTACCTTTGGCTTTGGATTTCCTGCCACTTTGCATGTAAATGTGACTGGCATTCCCTCAAAGATTTTGTAATGCTTCAGCTTGATCTCAAAATATGGTGACACGTTGTTATCAAAAGGATCATCTCCATGTTGCACTTCATCATCTGATTCTTCCACAGGAGATCTCTCCAGCCTGTATTCAATTTCACTGATCAGTCTTTGCTCAAAGCTGGAGACTTTATACTCCTGTCAAACAAGAAAGGTATGTATTAGTGGTCCAGCTTCAACACATTGCTTAGCAAGATGCATTTTTTATGATTTTTTTTTTTATTCTACTGATCTTTGATAATCCATTAGGGTTTTACATATAGAAGGAAACTGTATCTTGTTGAAGAAAAATACTATAATCCATGTCTTCAAATAACTTCCCTATGAAACAATGAAGACATCTGGTATGAGGCAAAAATTGTATTTCATGTTGTCTTAAGGTCTAATTTATAAGGGGAAAGAAAGTCACTGGTTGCTTTCTTCCCATTTTTTTTAAAAAAAGCCTGTAAGAATAAAAGTATCCTGAAGCAGTTCATAAAGAGGAAAGACATACACTAATATTTCCTTGAGGGTACACACAGATTTAGGGCAGGTTTTACTTCCAGATGTCCAACAGACCATCTGGTTCACATCTGCAATTTCCACGTAACTTTACTGGAGGCTGCACTCGAAGGCTACAATGATCTTGTTTATATTTGCTTGCAACAACGAGAAAATGGCACCACTGGCAAACCCTGATAATTTCCACTCTTCACTTCTGTTACCATATTCTCCTTTGTTTGACCAAAAGTATCAAATTCTTGCTTAGAAAAACATTTTGTCATTAGTACAGTCAAGATTTAGAAGAGTAGAATGTTTCATCCAGTGTAGAACACCATTACTCGTTTAAATGTGCTTTTTAGATGCTGAGAAATGTTACAGTGACATACACAGTATTTCTTTTCTTGAACTGTTCACTCCATCTACTTACAGTAAGAATGTCCTGCTCGCAGTAACAGCAAGATAATGGCAAAATATAAAAAGAGTTCAGAAGGAGAGCAAAAAAATCTACATTAGCCAGTTCTCTCAGTCAACAGAGAATTAGGTACTCTTTCAAAAATGATCTTCAGTGATCGTCTCTGACACTTTTTTATTTAACAAAAGAAAAATCATATTTCACAGACCTTATTTTCTATCTTTGACTTTGGTCTAGGAATGACATGCAGACTTTCTACTATCTAGTGGTAACAACAGACAGTAACTACACAACTAATCCTAACCCTCAAAGGAGGTAAATAGGATAAGAGAGAAGTTGACCTTAATAAACTCCAGATTTTTTTTTATTCTTTGTTCCCTGAAAGTTTATCACAAAAGCAAATCATGAAGCACACAGATTATTTTATACAAGAGCAGCTGATGCAAGACAGTTAGTATCAGTGTGTGTTAGCATTCCTGCGGAAATATACTAGAGCACATCATCACTACACTCAGATGCTTAGGCAAATAGATAGAGCCTAGGATGTGGAGGGAGGGCATCTCCTCAGTTATTAGAACCTTGGGGAACTCTTCTTATTAACCAAGAGCAGGAGCAGGGAAAGGCTAAAGACAACAGGTTAAAAAGAACAGTGGATAAGAAAAACAAGAAAGAAAAAGGTGAAAACATTAACCTTTTGAATATCCACAGGCCTCACTATAGAAGCATCAATAGAGCGAACTTCCTGTAAGGGCAGAAGAAAAGATCAAGAGGCAGAAAGAAGACAAGAAGAATCCATGACAATCTTCCAGAGTTTTTACCAGCAGAACATACTGCATGTGGTAACATAAGCAAACAGACACTATGCAGCTCCAAAGAGCAGCTCTGGCATCTCAACAGGCTCTAGGGAATGTGTACCTGGCCTTCCAAGCAGGCTTGCTGCTGGGTTTTTTGGTCTGCATCCAAAAAGTGCAGATTACACACAGAAAGGCAAGATGGTTTCAAGATAGTAAATGTATTTTTGCCTTGAGAGACTTAAAGGTCAGGATAGAATAGGATTAACGGAAGAGTTTAAAGTGGAAAGCAGACATTTGAGAATTCTCAACCTTATTCAGTATGGAAAAACTGAGCAATAAGCATGTGATCCTCCAGTTTACTTCACTGATACATAACATATGATTTCTGTAATCAAAACCATCCTATCTTGTGTTATTTACTGTCTTATATAGGTCTGCGAGAAGAAAAGGAAGGGGAATTTTTTATCTTATTTTATTTTCGTGTGAATGTGCAGAGTGAGGCAGCACCTGTACGGCCGGCTCCTCTTCTGGTTCCTGGATGCTGAAGACGGTGGCGGCGCTGCCGGCGCCCAGCAGCCGGCGAGCCATTTTTTCCTCATACGTCAACCTCTGGACAAAGAATTAAAAAAAAAAAAAACAGGGAGAAGAAAAAAGAAGAAAGAAAACTTATTGTTTCTCAGTAAGAACTATAAGGCAGTTAAAGAGTAAGTACGGCTTCCATGGCGAAAGCTGAAAATTATTCAGAATTTGCTTCTGTACCATATTTTCTGTATTGTTCACTCTCTGTTTTCAGTTGTAAAAAGCACTTAAACAGAAAAGTGGCTTTTTGCATTACAGTAATAGCTGTGCTTTTTCTCCACTACATGAATTCATTCATCTGTTTGTGACATTAAATTGATTTTGACAGAAAGTAAACACATCCTCTAAGCAGGATTACAATTTCTAAAGAGAAATAAGCAGGAAAGAGTGATACAAATATTTGTGAATAAAGAATCATTTCCTGCAAATATTCCTCAGGCAGATACACAAAGGGGACTGGAAGCCTAAGGCACGTGTGGCACACAGCTTTTGTGCTGCTTTTAAAACATGGCCCAGGACTGTCACCCAGGTGACAATCAAACTGCCACAGAGAGAAGCCAGAAAATGGCTACTTAGGAACTAGCTAATGCATTCTGCCCCCACCCCAAAACCTTTTATGAAAATTAGAAACAAACATTAAAACAAGCATTTCTTTTTTCCCTAAGTAGCAGAAATGTAATTTAAAATAATGTTCACAAAAGAGAGCAGCAGTATGTGTCTAACTGAAAATCTCTGCTACAGTTTGTAATGCATTTTTTTTGCATTACCAGTGGCTCTTCTGGTTTAATCAACCCTTGTCCTGACTGCCATTTGTTTCCACCCTCATGCCAGGAACTTGGACATGAATGAGCAATAGAAACCACTTAAATCAGCATAGCCATCAAAAAAGTGCATGTCAAATCAACCCAAATCTTACTCCTAGTGGTTCTGCTTAATTTCTGTGTTAGAACTACAGGGCAGAAAACTCTGCCAAAAATGCCATAGAGATATTATCCTACTTGATTATTTTGTCAAAAAAAGAGACAGCTTTATGAAAAAAATCTTTTAGATTTTTAACCCTGTCTCTTCTCTTCCTTTTGCAAACTAAGGACAGTGCTTAAAAAGAAACAGCGCCAGTTTATACTCACAAGGAAAAGAAAGTTAAAAAAAAAGACCTTGTAAGTATACCATACAATTATTCCATTATTATTATTTTTCCTTCTACATTCAATAACACATTCCAAGCACCTAATCAACACTGCATAATTCTGTCAGCAAGTGAAAGGCAACCTCACTGCATGGTTAAATAACTCTGCTAAATACAGGGAGAAAAAAAGGAAATTGTAAAATGTTAGATCTACTTAATTCTTCTACTTAGAAAATAATTTTATTTCATTTTAGAAAGATGTGATATTATATTTAAAGAATCAAGCTATGACTTATGAAAACTGGATGCTAGTCTTGGCTTAATTATGGAGCTTCTAAACAACTCCTGAACTTTTCTTCCCTTTAATTTCTTCTGCGATCACTCCCAGGCCCTCAGCCACGAGGACACAAACAGAATCACCCAGGAGAGGCATCTGCAAGGCCAAAGCCTCGAGGCAAGCACGAAGGCAGAGTCAATTAGGTTCAGGCGACCATGTCACCTGATCCCAGCTTGCTTTCCCGGGGCCATGTGGGCTTTCTCAGGACATTCCACTCATAGGCCGAGGCCAAACATCTCGCTCACTTTCCAAAATAGGCATCAACATCCACGTTCAGTTCACCTCCCATGAAAAACCTGAACTTCTGCACTGCAAGGGTGATTCTGCTCAACTGCTGAAGGAACTGCCAGACTCTGTGCAGCCAGGGTGGAAGGCAGGCATCACAGTGCGAGTCGCTTTCAACACAGTCCCACTCCATGCCATCCTCCTTGCTGTGAATTTGGCACCCTTGGAGCAGTGAGTCTGAATCAACAAGTCTGCACTGCACTGCACTGCAGACTCTAGCAGACATAGGGACATAGTGCTGAGAAACCTAAAGCATCCTAACTTTAAGTGACATAAAGGTATCACAAGCCATTCAGACCCTTTTGAAAACCTTTCACAGACAAAATGTGCATGACAGCTTGCAGTTTTTAACATTACGTTCTTCTAAGAAAAGATTTCTGCTTCAGAGACATTCTAATCACTCCTTTAATAACTACTCAAGTTCTAGGAGAGTTCTAGATGTTCTAACGTGCTTCTTATCATCTCTCAGCAGGAAGAAATATTTTATCTTTTCTGCAAATCTTAAAATGCACAAA
>JAUBOD010000293.1:325891-337888 GCA_032353885.1 Nothura maculosa
ATGTTCTAACGTGCTTCTTATCATCTCTCAGCAGGAAGAAATATTTTATCTTTTCTGCAAATCTTAAAATGCACAAAAATTAACAGAGAACTTTGCCACAGTGTGTTTCAAGTGTTTGTTACACTTGCCCATTTTACTTGCCCTATTTTTTTAGATTGTTAATCCTTGATGAAGTATTAGTAGCTTTAAGTTGGTGCAGAAAGTGGCTTCAGTCGCAGGATGCGACGATGCCCGGCTGCCAGCGCATGAACTGCCTGCGACGTCCACTCTTCCCAGCTCACCTTGCTGGGCAGCACAGCACACGAGCCCCACTGAGCGAGGGCTAGGCTCAGGCTGACCTGGCAGTGATGAACAGCCAAAGCCAATGACAGCCTCCAAGGAGGCTGGACCAGCCTCCAAGGAAGCTGGAACAGCCCCGGGCTGCCATACGGTGGCAGGGTTGCTGTCACTTTGCTGATTCCAAGCTAAGGAATCGATAGGCCAAAACATGCGGTCAAGGAAATGTAGCCTTGGAAAATTCAATTAAAATTAATTAATTTCTAAAACATAAAAAACAATACATTGACAAGGCATACATCTAATTTATACATGGAATATCTTAAAAAGTACCCTTGATGTCCCCTCCCTTTCCCTAGGGTGTTTTATGTTTTCCTACCGGTTGCCCATTGTTCAAAAGGTCTTCCTTGAAACGAAGCTTTCTTTCCAGATCCTGAATTACAGCATCTTTTGACCCTTGAATCTCTTCATCTGATGCTATCCTGGCAGTTCTGCCTGTTTTCTTGGGAAACCCCCTGCAAAAGAGTACGAGAAAGTTCATGAGTTTTCCTGAAATCATTAGTGTTTAGGACTTACTGAATGAAGCCCTGCCACAAGTGAAAAAAAAAAACCCCTACATTTATTTTGCCTTTGGAGGTCAGGCATATCACTTATTATACAGCCATCTATAACTCACATTATGCTTCATTCAAGAAATAACTGAAACAGTGCTCAGAAAGGCATAGCAGTGGCTGTAACTAAAGGGAACACTCAAAGGGAAACTGATGAGCAATGACAGTAAAGCAAAATGACAGGAAGCATGAAAGAGAGAGTATGACTAGATAAGCATGAAGGGAAAGTAAACTAGATTTCTATGTAGTACCAGAAGGAAAAAGATCACAAAGAAGCACGACAATGTGTTTATTTATTAATTTCCTGAATTATTAATAACTAATCTTTGTAACAGTTTTGAACACACTGCATAACTTAATATTAACTCTTCCTATCTTTATGAATACATTACCAGAAGGCAACATGTAAATGTTGTTTCTGAAAGAACAGTTATTCAGAGTCCAGGCTACGCTGGCAAAAGATAAAGTCATTCCTGCAAAGCAGCAGGCAGCAGCAGGCTTTCACAGCAGAATTACAACCATTTCAGCTGTTCCTCACAGCAGCCTCGAGGATGTGATTGCAATTCCAGGATGCGTCACTCCCACTTTTTGGAAGCGCGCAGGAATTCTTTTTTCCCTCCTGTCTGCACTCACATTAAATGCTTTTCAGTAATGTTATGATGACTCTATTGATGGTAATACCTAATGAGAGTGTTTTCTAATGAAGATGAGATATACAATTCAAGTTATGAAGAAACAAACATTGCTATCACTTCTGTAAACTTGAAATGCACTGTAATTCTCCAGATAAGTCTCGTAATATAATTTAAAATACTGAAATACTGATACTGGCTCAGTACTGTATTTTCCTCTTTCCTTCCTTCCTTTTTTTCTTTTCTTTTCTTTTTTCCCCTCTCTCAACTTTAGTGTTTAATTGCAGCTCAATCCATTACCTGGAAGCAATTTTTGCAAAATATGGAATCAGCTAAATTGCCAAAGTTTGTTCATGTATCACAATGTTTATAATTAAAATCTAAACCTATCTGTTGCTTTACATTAAAATATTTCCTTTGCTTTGATATGCTAGGAACCATGTGATCTCTCCTTCTGGAAGGAACATTTAAAATTCTTTCAAATTTAGGATTTCACAGATGACAGAGATGGAAAAAAATGAGGCTAGCAATTATGGGCAACCTTCCTTTCCACACATAACAATTTTATTACCAGCACAAGAAATTAATTCAAAATTACACAGAGTTACTGGATATTCTTGGGCATTACGTTTTTATAACATAGGTAGATTAACCTTGTTCTTCAGAAAACGTCTTCCAAGGTAAATTTTAGCTGTAGTTGAAAAGGAAACAATACCTCATATACTGTCAAAAGCTAAAACTAAACTAAATGAATAGATGGAGAAGACAATAACTGGAAACAGTATGTCTAAATGCCTAAAACATTTCATATTTTGCTACTGAAAGTAACTTGAAACTGGGCGAAGGGTGAAATATTTGTAAAAAGATTTACTTTCATATCAAGCCGCTCTCCCTAGTGCAACAAACTCACATTGATACTGCTTTGGGAAAGGAGCAGTCAGGAAAACTACTCCACCTACATGGAGACAGGGGAATATCAACAGCAGCAGGAAAACCCTCCTTGGGAAGAGAAGCTGTGATAGCTCAAGATATTATGGGACAGTAAAGGTAGTAGTGGAAGATATGAAAGGAAAATGGGTGAGAAGAAGTTGGGAAGAGCCAAGATCCCACATCTTGGTTCAACGGAGTGCTGGAAGGCTAATGGAAAGGTGACATCTGTAGCTCTCCCCTTGTCTTCACTCACAGTCTTTTCCTTTACCTCCCATTTTCTTATCCCACTCAGCCCAACTCCGAAACCAGATTTTATCTTCACTTTGAAGATGTCCCATGTCAACTCAAGGGAGACCTGCATCCTGCCTTGAGAACTGCAAGAGATATGAAGTGTTCCCTTCACATTGTACAAGCTTTGTACTCAGATGATTAAAACTGTAAGAGTGTTAGCAGACAAAAAGGGCAGTTTATACTCAGCATTTAATAGATTATAAAACAAAAATTTACAATATACCCAAGAAAGTCACAATACTGCATAAAAAGGAGTGATAGGCTAAGTACTCTGGGGTGGACTTTAAGGACCAAGTAAAAGCATTCTCTGAAGCATTAGCAATTACTCAAAAACCAGAAAGCAAATATCTATTTTAAAAGAGGGCAGGAGTACCAAGGCAATTATTATATCAGTCAGTCCAAAGTCCATACTAGGCACCAGAAAATAACATTGTGGTCCATTTCAAAACAGTGTAGGGTAATATGGCAATTAAAATGGAATCACATCAAGCCCCACTAACTTTTCTCCCTGATGGGCTGACTGGCACGCAGACAGGCAAAGAGAAGTAGCATTTCAGTTTACAGCTACTGAGTAAGCCCTTTGTGGCTCCTGTAGTTCCTCAGTAAATTAAAGAAACATAAGTCTGGCTGAAAATTCTATTAAAGGGCTGCATAACTGTCTGGAAAAACTATTCCAAGAGTTATTATGAGGTTTTCTCCGACAAACTGGAAGAAAGACCAGTAAGGTCTTTCAAACGCACATACTAAGCTCAACATTTAGTATTCCAACAATTGGAATAATGAAATAAGAAGCACATTTCACAACTGGCTTATGACAATGTCCTTGCAGAAGTTGCATCTTATTTCCAGGTAACAACTGTCAATTACAATCTTCATAAGAAAATCAGGAAAGAAGTTCAAAGCATCAGAGCAACATGGATGTAAACGTAGCACTAAGATATCAAATATCTCAGAAGAAAGAGTGAGAGTGAAACTCTGGACACAACGAAATAGCTTTGAAAGAGAAACAGAATTCTGAAACATATTAGTCTAAAAATGAAATCTCATTATTTTGTTCTAATTTTTGCTGCTGGAGACTGAATCTAGTTCTACCACGGTCCTTTACAAAAAATACAGCAAATTGGAGACTGGAAAGCAAGAAAAGTGTAAGATGTTTTTAAAACATAACTTCTGTGAGGTTGAAAAAATGTTGTTTATTTAGCCTGGAAAAGAGAATACTGAGTATGGGGAGATAAATTTCTAAAACATGAAAAAACAGCTGACATTCTCCCATTCATTGAGGACAATAAGTAGACAACTAAATTTCAAGAAAGACAGACCTCAATTAGACAAAAACAATGTTGAACTCTCCTCCTTTGTCCTTTCATAGCCAATAATAGCTTAAACACAGGAACAAGTTATGTAGGGAAGCTAAGGAATTTTTATTTAAGAACAGGCTAGGCAGAGTTTTTAGCAATGGCCTGGGGATCTTTGGTAGATTTTTACATGAGAGGCAAGATCCCTAACAACCTTTCCACATCTCTGCTTACAAGTCAGAACATTCTGAGCTTTGTACAGTGCTCTCAAAAACCCAATCAAGGCAATTTGTCTGAAAAAAACTGATTTTCTTTACTTCATTATTAAGTATTTAAACAAGCAAGGATTCAGTTTAAAAATATAACAATTAAAACAAACATCAGACAAAGCTCTTTCAAATGACTTTAGCAAAGCTCTCTGTCTCAGGACTACTTTATACTGGGAGATGGTAGATGAGAAAATGTAGCTCTTTCTGCAGATGCTCTACTTGCATCCCTCGTCAGAATCCTTTTCCTTCTTTCTCTACATGTACAAATACATGTAAGTATGCAAAGTATAGACATACATACACCCCTCAACCCGTTAGAGCTTTTGAGACTTACATTCTTGAGATGAACTTCAGAATGGCTACAAGGCATTGGGGACAAATAGGAGGTCACCAATGAACCTGCCCTTCCAGGCACAGCATCATTAGTGTGAGAGACTTTTATTGGTCAGACAGACTGGCAACAAACTTTCTTCAGTAGCTTTTGCAAATATCTTTCACTAAGCTTATGTGCCTTATCTGAATGCATCAAGTTCTTAAGACTACTTCTTTCCTTGGTTGTTTGTATGCTTTCCTTTCATCTTTTCCCAAGGATAATAACAAACAAAATATTCTGCCAAGTGATTTGTGTATTTGTATGCTCATTCTCTGCCTGTAATTCTCAAGGTACATCAGGAGTGTTCAAGCCAGTACGATACAGTTGGAAAAGATACATGTGAAGACACAGATACCAGCAGCCTTAGGCACACAAGAACTACCACCAACATGCAAAGAAATTCTCAGCCTTTGAGAGAATCAGGCTGAAATTCATCTTCACCTCTCAAATCAGCATCACTTAAGTCACTGGGTAGCTGAGTACAGTCATAGCTATAAGCACGTAAGTCTGAATTTTTTGGGACGGAAAGGGCATAAGGAAGTTGTCAAAACTCAAGCATCTGAATTCATACACACAAATTCCTGACAGCAGAAAATTTTGCAACTTAGGCTTGGCTCTCCTTCATTTTGAATGTTTGCTCTAACATTTGTTTAGAAAACGAGCCAAACCAGCAGTACTTTTCATGTTTTAATTACATAGAGTGAACGCTGAGGGAGAGTCCTGCTCTTTTCCTATTTACCTTTTACAGTGTAAACAAGGGTAACAGGCTGGTTGCCGTTATCCTTCCAAGAACAAATTCCTGTTTGCAGCCAATATGGCTCAGTTTCACAGAAATCCAAATCAATTCCCTGGTACTGAGGTAATGAACAGTAACTTGATTCTTCTTTTAGAACTAAAGCCTTCCAAAAATACAATTAATTCCTGTCCGTTTAACACATTTTCACTTACTGTAAGAACAAAGTTACTGTAAGTACTCTAACAGGTCACAAACTTGGCAGCTACAGCTGCATAGTAGAATTAGGTTTCAGCCTCACCTTGGAGACTAGGATTCAGCTCTGTTCTGAAACATAAAATGGACTTAAGGAAATGCCTGAGGCAGAGTCCAGCATATGGGTGACTTCAACAAAATGAACCAAAGGTAACAAAGTTCAACTATTTCTACCACACCAAGAAAAAGGTCTGAAACTATGAAAAAAAAACCACCCTCAGCATTGGAGAGCATCAAAACTGATGTGAGTACATGAATAATACAGATTTCCAAGTATGTTTGAACCTCTGCAGTGATTTGGCAACAAAGAGAATAACTCACTTCAAACTACGTGTCTATTAACAACAACTTATTTTTCTAAGGCTAATCTTTCAAAGTATGTTTTTACTTATTTAAAAAGTATCCAGATATTTTGGTATCAAATGAAAAAATACTACTTATTTTGCAACTGGTAACTTTATCTGTCTTTCTGCTGTTTCCAGCATTTCACTAAAACTGAAGAAATGAAGAAAACTGGCTGCTCCTGAATGTTGGCAAGGTTGGCACCAGCCTTGTAGTCCTGAACTCTTGAGAAGAGATGGAAAACTACAAGAAGTATGGTAAGGAAAACTTATATGGGACTGAGAAAAATGACTATATTCAAAAATAATAATAATTCTTTCAAATTCCTGAATATGTTGCTAAGGTTTCCATCATCATAAACCGCTGTACCTGGTATTTCACTGGCCACTGTACCTGCAGCATGCTGATCTGCATGAAATAAGACAGCTGTAATACAAAATCCCTGTAAGGACAAATCTGCAGGACCCTGGCTATGTTGGTGGGCCAAAGAAAGCTACAAAGCTAAGGTGCAAATCTTACCAAAATAAACGAATTACCACACAGCCTCTATTTTCAATAGAAAGGTATAAGCACTGGTTCTTTTAGTTAAGTTCACTTGCCGTCTCACAAGAATCTGAAGCAATTGCAACAGTCATTCAGAAAAAAAAATGGATCAAAAACATCTGGAAAACAAAGCCTTCCAGGAGCAATGGCTGTGAAGATACAGGAGGTCAGTTATTTTGGCTACTGTCCGCATGCCTCCCCCTTCATGCTGGATTCTTGATCACTGCTTACTCTTGACCAGAAGAGATCTGATATCCTAGATAAACCACACAGATGTTGGCCTAATGGCCACAATTAAGATTCAAGTCAATTAATTGTGGGAGAGGAGGAGAGATAACATATTAAAGCAAGAAACCTTAAACAAAAATGCTCTACTGGACAGGGGCAATAGATTAAGAAGTCTGAAGGACATAAAAATAAAATCTGGGAGTATCTATGCTGTAAAACTGGAGGTTGGGAATAAAAGCAAACACTAACTTTTGTTGGCTTTTTTCCAGTAGCATAAATATTTGTCTTCAGATATATTTTCACAAGTCCAAGGGGAAATTCAGATATTAATGAGTAAGTATGATAGAGAGGAGGCAAGTCCCTCAAACCATCCTAACCACTTTCTTCTATTTAAATGGTGGTGGTATTTTTAAATAAATGATTCTCTTATTCTTTTAAATCAATCATATGCGAGGCAATCTAACTTTTTTTTACAGTTTTGAAAAATACCACTTATAGAAATGTGAAAAAATAAATCTCAGATCTACATGGGACAACTCAAAAGTGGAAACTGGCATTAGTAAGGAGAGACTGTCGAAAGGGGTAAGATAAAAACATGCAGAAGCGTAGCCTTTCTTTCTTCATGTTGTCACTGTCATAGCTAAGCTACTCAGGGAATATAAGGATTAGTAAAAGTTCACCTCAGTAATATTTGAGAAAGAATTCAATGCACAAGGCTGGAAGAACTGGCAAGTCTGGACTCACACAACGGGAAAAGAATCCCAACATGTAGAGCTCTCTGATGTTCCTATTCGCATGATCCTCCAGAATCCCTTTTAAGATTTGTTTTAAAGTTCTAGAAACAGCAACTAAATTTATGATGTATAGCAACAAATGCTTATTTAATTTAACTTTACAAGAGGCTGCAGACTATCTTGTCTTTTAAAATAATGTTTTCTTTTCCATTTGAAAGATTTATACTGAAACCAGAAAGTACTAAATCCAGTCATGTATTTTCATCAATTCTTTACTGTCAGATATTTTCCTGTTTGCAAGTAAGGCAATAACTATTTAAAGAAGACTATTTAAAGATAAAGTACTATATACATCAGTTCCTTTCAAAAGGATGTAAATATATCTGGCCATACATAATTGTTAATACTCAGAAAGAGAACTCACTTCTCCAGGTTCAACAACTAAGTCCACAATTTTTTGAAGCAGGATCTATATTCTTTTTTGTTCATTATTCACTAAGTATTCACTTACTACTTCTCTTAGGATTCAATTTTTCTTTCACTTATGCTTATGTAAATTTGTTAGCCTATGGGCTTGCCTTAAATTTATCTTCTCCTGTGATTTAAAAGATACTCTTACCTATTTATAGAGAGATAATTCAGTTTTTGCGAATGAATGGTAAAGAAAGCATTCTAGCTACTAGAGATTTAAATGAGAGGGAAAAGAATTTTTAAAAAAAGAAAAGACTCAGTTCTGGTTTATGTCACACAGACCTTATTCCTTTTAAGCTTTTTGCCACTGAAAACTAACTCGAGGCCAATATATATATCCACTCATAGATTTTTCTTTAGGGGAAAAAAAAAAGAACAGAGATTCTTAAGAGTGGTATCCAACAGTAATATTCCAGCCAACTTTCACGTCAAAAATAAGCAATAAGTGTTCATAATTCCCAAAGGTATTTAAATTGCTATAGAGTTCTACCAGTACTTCACTTCCTATCTGATAAGACTACGCTTTGACAAAATATCATTTTTTCAAATCTGTCCAATCAGAAAAGGCAGTTATTCCTAAAACTTGTTCCATTAACATTTGCTGGAGCAAAAGCTTGAAACTGCTGATAGTTATGATGTGACTGGAGCTTACTGGAAAGATGAGATGCATTTTATTCCACTGACACATTTTCCATACAATTGTTGCAAAATACTTAATGGTGAATTACCAGGTACTAACTACATAAAGCTGTTCTTCATGTTTCAGATGTCCAAATAAAATCCAATAAACTCAATGTCTAGCTGTTCCCATGCTTCAGGCCAGGCTGTAAGACTAATTGTTGGCAAAAATACAATGTCACTGTCTCCAAATCTACTGACTAGAAAAATATTCATTTGACTGAACGTATTTAGATAATGCTGTCACTTCCACAGTCTCAGAGTTCACAACAGAGGAAAATTTCAGCCCTTACTGAAACATCAGTATGGTATTTACTGCTCATTTTCCCAGAACTCACAGATGAATTACAAGGATTAAAAAAAAGAGTATACTTATTTTGTCTCAGCTTGTGCATAACAACAGAAACAACATTTCCTTGGAGTCGTTCCTCATTGTAGCAGGGCAAGGATGATATCTATACTGGGCAGGAAATGCATTAAGAAAGCTGATGAAGGGAAGGCCAGATTCCATGAGAAGCAAGGAGAACTCTACTGGCCTGCACAGCACCAGAAAGCGTCCACTTCATCTTCCATTTTGCAGAAATCTTCCTTGAAGCTGCCTCTAACCATGTCTAAGCATACATCAGCTTCAGATGAAATGCTTATTGTTTTCTCTGTATTTTGTTTCTAGCAAAAAGGATTCAAAAGTAAGAATGTTGCCTACTACACACAGATTCTGAGGAACCTATAACTGAGAGGCAGATCTGTAATTTTAAAAAGATTTGCTAACAAAAAAAAAAAAGAGATATATGAAAAATTGAACAATTATTGAATAAATTCCACAGTATATATATATTTTTACAAAAATAGCCTTTAAGGACTTTTTACTCAGCCAAATAATGTTTTCTGGCAATGACAGGCTCCAGAAAGGCTAAAACTTTTTTTGTTTCTTCAGATATTTGGCTATTAGTATCATGGTAACCATACCCAGGACAGAAGAAAATAAACAACCATATAATCAAAATATGAGAATGAAAGTAAAAATGAGCTATGTAAATAGGCAGGAATACGGTTTTAAGAGCATTCTACCCATTAAAGGCATTGAGAGTGAAAGCATATAAAGGCCTTCAGAAACAGGTTTCATTCTTCTATGAAGGCCCAAGATCTTTCTTGTTGACTGCAATATTAATGCACACAGATGTAAGAAATTGCAATGTACCCAAAATCTGGTGCCGATAGAGAATTTCCACTCTCAAAGATTTGCTTTGTGGCATTAAACATCATAATTCACCTTTTAGCAAAAGAGGCTAAGTTTATTTCTATCATTGAGATATTCTTATAGGCTAAGGATACTGAATATAGCAAGTGGTTAAGAGACTGTAACATCACAGAATAAAAATCTGCTAAAGAAAAGAGGATTAGCAAGGACAGAGGAAAAGGTGAAGAAATAAATGGAGGGTGGGAAAAAAAAGGAAGAGGAAAAAAAAGCCAGAACTGAGATTGCAGCAAAAAGCCAAGGGAGATCGAAAGTAACCCTGAGGGGGAGAAAAATTCTCAGGAGAGAGTGGTAGGAGAAAGATGGGAAAGATTAAAACAGTTTAGTCAGCAAGTCAAAAGATACCAGGCATTAGTAGCCTAAAAGAGTAAAATGAATGAAGAGGCCATAGGCATCAAAGATGCATAATGATAGATTTCTTTTCCATCATGCAGTATGTCTTTTAGATGTTTGAGTATTACAATTAAGATGACAGAAGTTAATTTTGTGTGTGTATATACATCTCTATAAACATAAGTTATACACACAAATAGCCCGCATGGTTAAGATGATCCAGCTCCCATCTGGACTACATTTCCTGAGGGGCTGCAGGCCAAAGAGTCAGGCCAGCAGCTCACCGGCTCAGAACCTGAGGCTGCTGCCATGTCCTGGTGGGGGAAAGACGCTGCCACATGCACACCCAGGCTGGCCACGGCACGAGCGGCAAGAGAAACGCGCAGCATCCTTGCAGGGCTCAGTCCCTGCAGGGCTCAGGCTATGCATGTGTCTGAACACTGCAGGGAAGGAGGAAGAGCACAGCAGTCTGCCTCAAGCGACAGCAGGCACTGGTGAGCGCAGCAGCACAGGGAAAGAGGTAGTCTTGAACATCTGTGGGATACAGGAGAGGCCTGAGCTGTTGCTCCCTCTGGCATGGCACACAGAAGGGAAATGTCAGGCAGGAATCAAGTCCCCAGCAGTTGCCTGAAACAGATTATCCTATGCAGGACATCTGCATATGCACACAGAACCATAGCTCCTTTAGAGACTGTTCTGCTGTTAGGCACAACTGCAGGTTTTGCAGGCTATGTTTACCTGCCAAACTGCCAGTAAATTGATCATATAACTTTCAGCAGTCAGTTTCAATAAAGAAACTGAATGAGTGCAAAGGACACAGTAAGGCAGAAAACCACAGCTAAGTTGAGTACGAGAGTAAATGGTACTATTATTTTTTCTTTTTATTCTGTTTTATGGCCAGACTTCATAATGAGCCATATGACAGAAGTCCAGCTTTTTAAAGATTATCTATGATTTATGACTAGATATCTATCTTTTCCTTTGCTTCCTTTGCAAATTTTGGATTGAATTAACAGAAGTTCCCAATGCAACAGTATGTGGCTGAGCAAGTCACCTAGATACTGTAGATATGTTTAGAAAAACTTGTAGACAAAGTTATAAATAAGTCTTGGATAAAGCTATTTTCATTCTTGTTCTTCAGCATTTCTCTTTGTTCTCTTAGGGATGGAATGAGAATCTTGTGCCAGTGGAAAGACAAACTGATCTACGATGGGAGCTGACACGCTCCAAAATAATGCTTTGGCCTTAAAGGAAGACAAAGGGAGATGGAAAATCTGTGGAGTTGTTAGGAGGAGGGGTTCTGAGTTTTTTTTATGTGTTGTTCTTCTAAATACCACTTAAGCCCTCTCCTCCCAAACTTCCACATGAGAAAAAAGCTCTAGGAAAAAGCCAACAAGACATCGCGAGGATTATCTTGCTGTGAGGGGTATACTTCAGTATCTGATACTTTAAGGTATGTATACAAAGCTATAGGAACTTCTGAACAATGTCTTTTTCTTGATCTTTATGTGCAGAAATAATGGGGAGAGAGATTGGAAACATCACCATATGTGTGACCTCAAAGTGACTGGGCCATGAGAAGAGTTTTCTTGAGGCTCTTTCCCTGCTGCCCTGGACATGCACACCCTCTTGCTGTCACTTTCATAAATCACAGAATCACAAAATGTTTACGGTTGGAAGGGACCTCTAGAGATCATCTAGTCCAACCTTCCCGCTCCAGCGGGCACACCTAGAGCAGGTGGCACAGG
>JAUBOD010000293.1:345213-358117 GCA_032353885.1 Nothura maculosa
ATAGACACTGATCAGGTCCCCCCTCAGCCTTCTCTTCTCCAGGCTGAACAGGCCCAGCTCCCTCAACCTTTGCTCATTGGGCAGATGTTCCAGGCCCCTGATCATCCTGGTGGCCCGGTGCTGGACTCTCTCCAGGAGAACATCAGTATGGTGCTGTAGTTAACTCAGGTACCATGTAAGGAGGGAACTTTGCAGGTAAGCCTGCCTCTTCCCTGGAATACCTTCACATAGACAGAAATGTAAAACATCTACATTGTATCTGCATTGTTTGTTAACTCTCCTATAAGGAAATCCTGCTGTAATTTGGCTGTGAAAAGCTTTCCTGCCTGTCCTAAAAAGTGGCCGTTGTACCTGTGCCCATTTTCCATTATTGTTTGATTATCTGTCAAAGGCATCGAGGTAATTTCTATACTAAGGAAACCAAGAGTAGAGATAGCGCCAGTATTTAGTGAACACAAGGCGGCTCCGAGCAATTCTTTTGGAGACAGGAACCATTTTTCATATCGCTGTAACACTGCGGGGATATTTTTCAGAACATGCACCAGTGAGATAACACATTTAGTCCGGGTACAGAAAGAGAGGAAACAGTGCCCTTGTGCATGCTCATTGTTCCAAAAAGTCATAAAGACACAATACAGCTTTAGCTGAAACAGAGAAACTTCAGCCCTCTGCTAAGGTTAGATGGGAAGAGTTAGTCTGGTAGTTCACAATGCTGGCTGGCAATTCAATACTGTGACATAACTAGTGCTTCAAACATCTAATGATGGACAAAACAGCTTAGAACTATGCAGGCAACAAGTTTTAATGCGGAAAAACAAAGCAGCAACTAAGTCTATATTATTAAGAGGTAAATCACTAACAAGGCATTAAATTTGAACTCAAAGCTGAAGCGGTCCAAGCAACAGGGAATCAGGACTCGGAATGAAGGAGCGAGCTTTCCTGCAGCCGGGCAGTTACGCTCCACACCCACTGACGTGCACCCGGAGCAAGTACAAAGTAAGGGGAAAACTCTGCAAAGCCCCAAAACAAGTGTACTAGCCTAGACCAAAGCAGGCATACAAACCTAAGGAGAAGAAGCTAGGGATTCCTACTCCCCTTCTTCTAGAGGTAGTGCTGTAAGTTTACACAATGGTGCCCCTCAAGGGCAAATGTTCTTTTTGTTTTTAATACAATATGCTTGATTAACAGGATGCTCTGCAAGTCATCTAGAATTGGTTACCAAGTTAAGGGGTTAATTTATCTTTATGACTACCTAGCAGCAGCTACTAATTCTATGCTTTCAATATCAGTATTCCAGAATCTGCCCCGTCACAGTTCCTTATGTTACTCTTACAGGTGACCAGCTCATGCAAATCTCACGAAATACCAACTGATACATTAGCCTTCTATTTTCCTGAAATATTTAGCAATTGAATACCAAATGAAAGCTGGGTACCAGGAAGAAAAACAAATCAAGATTTACTCATTTTGAGTGTTGGCACCATTCTAGCACAGTATAGTTTCAGTACGGTGCCATTCTTGTGAAAGTCTTTCTATACACACAAACATAATCCCATCAACACCACACAGCAACTTTTATGGAAAGAGTTAACTGAATTAACTGAGCTAACAGCAACTGTAAAAGAAATTAATGATCTTGCAGCCTGTTTTTCCAGAGCATTAGGTGGAAATATCACTCCAACATTACTCATACCTTTTGAAATATTTATTCAGCCAATCTAATTCTAGCACGATTATATCCTGTTGCATAGACCTGGTGAAGGCATCTACACACCTGTCCTGTCACGCAGTCAGGTTGGTAATCTCAAGGATAGCTGTGACAGCGGAAAGAAAGATAATGTGGCAAAAGAGCCAAGGCAGACAATTTATTGTGTAGTCACTTTGCTTTCTCCTTGGGTATGTGAAGATGGCAATGTATTAGGGATTGGTATGATGCAGATGCATTTGAAGACCTATTCAGAAAACCTCCTCCCTGCTGCGTGGCTCCCAAACAGCTGCAGTAGGAGTTTGAGCTGTGCTTGCACAAAATGCCTCCGTTTTCTTCTGTAAACAGGCTAGATCACTGACAAAACTCCTAAGTGTCTAAAATACACAGGTAGTGAGAGATATACATATACATAGAACAGACAACAGAAAGAATCTGCTATAAAAATACCAGAGGTGCCCTGAGTCTTTGTACATGTTGCAGTACTGCAAACAAACCCTTCTGTAAAGAGCTGGAAAATGCTCAACTTGCCTATGTGCAGCAGATACCTGATGGGCTACAGCAGTCACAGAACCAAATGAGAACTCTAGTAAACCCATACAGGAAAAGGAAAACACTTACAAGAGCAGCCAGTCCCTGCCTTGTGTCAACTACTGCATTAGAAGGAAGAGGACACCTTGCAGACTTTGCCACAGGAGCATGTGTGACCTTATCTGCACATGCACACTGGTAACACCTTTTTGGCTTATCCTTTTTTTTTTTTTTCTGCCAGGAACTCATATCAACTTTGGTGACACCTGCTTCATAAATATATCTGTGACTTATTTTGCAAGGATAGCAACCACCTACCCGTGTGTCTCAAGTCTCTATGCATCAAAATGAATGCAAATTCAAATGCAGTGTTCCAGAGCACTACTGCTTTTCATCCAACTGAATCCGTATGTACTTTAGGAGTACACTGGTTTTGTTCACTCATTTGTTAAGAATCATGCTCCCTAAAGCATCGTTCAGATAAGAACAAGCCTCAAAATGTTACTGAAGTGCCCTTAAAAATTCAACAACTGCTGAAATTGCAGGAAAACAGACAATGAACATGTTATAGAAAAATCCTAAGTAGATGCTTCGCAGCCTTACTCTGAGATTGAATCCTTTACCTCCCTATAATTTTCCCATTGTTATAAATTATTATTAAAAAAAATCTCAGCAGAATTGTTAAGTAAAGGCCAATACTGTACAGTTTATAGATGGCAACTCTGTTGCCAAGACATACTTTTAAATATTTCAAACTGACTCTGCTCCTGAACAGTTCTGACCAGGACCATTCACATTATCTATCATCACAAAGAGAAACAGTGTATACTGAAATAACACATATTTGGATATAGACACTCAACTTGAACTAACATACCATGCTGGTCACACATAACTTTAAACCTATTTCCGTGGTAAATAGATGAGGTAATTTTACTGTGAGATTTTTTTTAATTGCCAACTATAGAGTGCATTGTGCTGAAAAGTGCAAATGGAATTCTTATATATATAAATTACAGGGCATATAATTACTTTTGCAGTCATAGGTAAGAGTGAAAATACATTCCATACAGATGATTCATTTTAAATGCTATTTATTTCTTAATTTATCAAATAACCTTGAGTAAAGGAGATTAATACAACAAAGGCTACTTCTATGAAGAAAGGTGTGTCTGAAATGATGTGTAAATTAAAAAAAAAAATCACAGTAGAGGTAAGTGTGAAGATAAATACTTGCTATGCCCAAATACTGCGTTCCTCATTTTAATCTCAGAGAGTTTGTAAAAAGACAGTAACAAGTGTTTTTTTCAGGATTTAAATCTATGTTGTCTGGCACTTTATGGAGGAAGATTCTGTCTTTATAGACATCATTGAACATTCAGGAGCTGATATCAGCTAAATTGACAATTCATATATATTATGACACAAATTTTATTTAGAACAAGCAAGGACTACATGAAATTTTTGTGGGTTTTCTTGTCACAGAGGGCAAAATACGGCAGAGGCATTTAAGTTCTCTAATTAGTGGGCTGGTATCTAATATAAAGGAAAGTATTTGGTGAGCAGATTTGTAGGAAGCCTGAGCTGTTTGCTACACTGGCTTAGAGGAGGTTTGTTACCCTACACTCATCCTTTTTCGCATGCCAAGATCCTAATGAGCACATACACTTAGGCTTAATTACATTCTCACGCCCTAAAGGCAATGTTTTCTGAAGCTGTCCACTTCGAGGTCATTTCACAAACCTTCAGAGACTGGAGTTTTCCAAACGGATTTCAAGACTTCAAAATTAAAGTTACTTAAATAATAACTAATTTGCCAAGCCTCAGTTTGGAAAATGGGGGAACAAACAAGGATTGATAGCACGCAGTTCTTGCTGTATGCTGTCCAAGCAATACTTCACAGATTAGCTATGTCTGATCGTCTACACTGGGGAGAACTTTTGTCCTCAAGAGTCTAACACTAGAAATGGTATTTAATGATTCGAGTTTTTTCTGGTTTTGTTCAATTGTCTTTCATGTAAAATCTGATATTTGAAATTAAAATGAATTCGTAAGGCAAAAGGCCCAGATTGATTAATACACTTCATAATAGCAGGAAATGTTTTTTGACCCCTAGTTGACTCAAACCTTTTTCTCATGATTATTTAGCAGTATGATCTACTTCCCTAATGAATCACTCAGAACAGCTCAGAAAAGTTCTGCATCATACTTGGAAATAGCAACAGTATCTTGCTATCATTCTGAAATCGTCTCTATATTCAACAGCTTTATATTTTTAAAACAGCCTCCAGATGTGAAGAAGAATGATGCTTGACTTCAAGAGGCCTATAAGCTTCCTTGCCTTTTCTTTCTGGCCTTGTTGCCCTTGAGTTTCCTGCCATGTTGCTCTAATACTTCCAGCTGAAAGGAGACACGTAAGGAAATATTGTCATCATCTCATCTCAGGCATCTCACTTCCACGAGCAGCGCCGCCTCCAACATAGTCAAGAAGCCTCCAGAGCACAGTTCAGAGCATGGAGATGTGATGCTACATGTCAGAGTGTAAGGGCATCCACACACAGAGGCCTCCTGAGAAGCTATTCTAATAAAGTGCACATTCAAAAG
The DNA here is from genome assembly GCA_032353885.1 of Nothura maculosa. Classification (NCBI taxonomy): domain Eukaryota; kingdom Metazoa; phylum Chordata; class Aves; order Tinamiformes; family Tinamidae; genus Nothura; species Nothura maculosa. The sequence goes on from JAUBOD010000293.1 coordinate 350,054, forward strand.
GAAGACAGGAGATTCAGATCCAAGTGAAAAATAAATGTAATGTGCCGCACATCCTCACTGATGGAGTCAGGGGGAAGCCCTCCACCAAGTGCTTATGCTTGTCCACAATCTAACTCTGGAATCAACTGCAGATTTCAAGCTAGTAAATCACTTCATTTCACCATCACACTGGACCAGCTCTCGAAGTTTTACAACTATGTATTAATTTTAAAGCACTGAGCAGTTTATTTCATACACACTACATAAATAACTAGTTTTAGAGCTGTTATTTGTAATATTTGAAATACATTGCTCCCCAGTGTAGCTAAGCAATAGACTCAGCTACTTCTGAGGGGGAATATTCATTTAGAGAGCCTGAGCATTGGGGAGGATCTGTATTTCCAACACCACCACACCCAGCCAGGGTCACCATATAGGAGTAAAACTAATAAAAAAGGTCACACTGTCCAGCAGCATTATCAAGTAACATTGTTAGAGTCAGGAAGCAATTTTCTGATTATTTATCAAGACCATCAGCTGTACAGCAAAGAATTGAACAGAAACTGGGCAACAAATTTTTGCTCATTAACCAAGGGACTTCACCATTCCCTTATTTTTCCCCCAGTTCACTAGCTCAGAGAGGTTAACCAACACAAGAGATGTTAGACTGATTTTAAATATCACCAAAGGGCACGGTATCCCATACCAAGATGAAAAGATTTTTCAGACTAGAAAATCAGTTGAACGTCTATTTCAGAGCTAGTTGTGGCCACATAAGTTTAAATATTAGTATATTTGCACTGTAAGTCTAAAAATGGTTGTATCAATGTGAAGAACTCTGTATTTTATATCCTTTAAACAAATAATCAAAACCAATTAAAAAGTCAAAGGAAGCTTTTCAGCATAGGAATAACATATTGTAAGTACAAATGCTAAAAGACACCCTCCTAGAGTCTTTCTGTATATAAGAGCAAATTTGGTATTTGCATTTCCTGAGTTAACCTGTTTTATTTCAGTAAGATACCCAAAAAATCTTTTTATACTTATTTCCATTGCATATAAACATAATCTCCTTGCATTAGTAAGTTAGCTTGGTTAAATATAGCAAGGAGCACTCATGTTTTATGGGGCATTTTCTCCGGTATGCAGCTAATATAAATAAAAGGAGCAGGGAGAAGCTGGCGGGCTTCCATTGACATTACATCACTTTCCTTAATAGGAAACTTCTCTGCAACTTAACATCTTGCTTTAAACATTCGGAGGTGTCCGCAGAGCCTTCAGTGAGGATCATCATATAAGGCCAGCGGTTAACTGGAAAAGGACTAGGACATATGCTTGGAGCTTAGGGCAAAATACAGAGGAGAATCTCTAATGAAAACCACCTTTAAGCTGTCACCAATGCACAGCAACAAAGCTGCAACACGCACAAAAAAAAAGTAAAAAGATGAAGTTCTAATTCTTATAATTTAACTTTAGTAGAACCAGGATTTCCGCTGGGAGTCTCAGCAAGTGAATCCCTAATCCCTCAGCCAGCCCAAAGGAGGAAAAAGAAAAAAAAAACAAAAATCCAAGCAGTTACGATATTCATTAACCAAGAGCAAAATGCTGCCACCCACATGCATGTTGAGCTTTTCACCACAAACAATAGCACTCCTTGATGGCACATGATAAAAATGATACATGAAATGAGCAGAAAATCCACTCGTCCTGCAAAGTCTGTCTGAGAAAGGGTCTTGCTCAAGTTATTGCTTCAGTTACTGAGATTCCTTTTCATCTTTCAGTATAGGACACAAACCATGAAAGCCAACATAGCTCAAAGAATAAAACTACTCGGAAAAATATGTGTTCATGGTATAATTAACAAAAAGATGAATTCCAGTTATTGTATTTCTAATATGCAACTACTGAGCAGCAATTCAACTTCTGCTTCTAATCTGCATGCAGTACTTGCTGGCATGGAATTCTGCTGCGAGCAAAATTCATCTGGGCACCGTCACACACAAATATGTATTTACCACAGCACAAAAAGTCAGAGCAGGTCATCTAGTTCTCTGCATCTTCCAAAAAAGCTGAAGAAGAGTTCACTGGGTGGTTCCCACTGCTTTTAGTGGCAACTATACAGCACACAGGCTTTGAATATTTGCAGTAAATGTGTTCATTTTTATGGCAGTGACAGGAAAGAAAGTCCTAATCCACTGTAGGTATGTGATCAATAAATGCAAGATATGGTACATTGGATATCACCATCAACTTCCTCTTCTGGAATTATGTGATCTTACAGCACTACTCTCTATATCCCAGTTATGCAGTAAGACATCTCTAAACACTTCTAAGTGACCTTTCCTCTTATACCCACTTGCGAGAGCACAAGTTTGGGCATCCTCACAGCAGAGTGGGTAAAGGAACTAAAAACTGAGAGCTATCCTGGATTAAAAAAACAGAAACCACACAGATTAAAGAGCAGCAAAGGGATCTGTGGGTGCAAGAGGGTGGAGCTTGGCCAGGAACAACCTTGGAGCTGGACCTTCCAGAGCCGGAACTGGGAGAAAATTCCTCATCAGTAAGGCAGGGCTTGTGAAACTGGACTTTAAGTTTGCTGTATGGGAGGATGTGCAAAGGCCTCTATATTCACTTTCTTTCCGAATAACAGCATCCCAAGCCTTCATGCTTTAATTTGTGCACACTTGACTTTCCATTTTTAATCAAACTGCCCTCAGTGTAAATAAAGCCAAGTTGCAATGGAGAGAAGGGGTTTAAACTTAAGGATTTAGTCAAATGAATTTCACTTTCAGTTCAGATAGAGTTTGAATCTGAAATTCAAAGAGTGGATATCTGGGCAGCATTAACACATGCCATCCAAGTAGTGGCCTCATTTCACTAAGACGACAATGTTGAACTTAAGCCTTCATGGTCTGAATGGTGGAGGTATAAACAGCAGTAATAATCCAATCAGCTTCATCTTCAGCGTGCTTTTATTGATCCGTGAGGGAATTGGCTCCTTACTAAATAATTGAGTATTCTTCATTCTAAAAACTAGAATCAATGTTCTCTTTTTTAAAAAAATACCATTTTTGGGTGATTCCAATTAAGGTCCAGATCTCCTGTTCAGAAAAGGGAAAGCAGCGCAAGGTAGATTAACCTCTAAACACAAATTTGCGTAACACCACAGCTGTATTTATGTAACATAAATCAAATTTAAGTTATGGCAAAATCTAACTAAAACCTGCTGATCACTTGATAACGCAATTCCTGCTAAGCAAGTTGTTACAATTCCCTGTTAAGTCCCTACTATTGTTTTACTTTGCACTGTCATTTTGAAAGCAGAGAAAACATGCGCCAAAATAAGCTTTAATGGAAAAACTTCAGCTGAGTCTCTCTTGCTCATCCATCTTAGTCCTATTACTGTGCAAGTTATAGTAGTCTACTATATATAGCAACTAGAAGAGGAACTGATGTGCTAACTGGCCACATGCACATTCTATCATCTTTTGTTTTTTTCCTATGATAAAGCAAAGCAAATTGCAACAGCTTTCCAAACTTAGGCAAGTGAAAAGCATTCAAACTGGGGCTATCAGTTCAGGCACAGGGACGTTCCATTGAAACTAATGGGAGCAACAGTCCCCTGCAATCCTGAAAATTAGGCAATCTATGTGTCTAACTTTAAGTTAAAAATATCAATGTAAAACTTCATCAAAGTATTATAAGAACTTGTTTCAAATTTTAATTCCTGCTCTTGGAATATTTTTTTTTCTTTTTCAAGTGAATTAAGTATCTCAGTAATTTGCCTGTGTTAAAACAGCAAGTTGCATTTGGAGATGCAAAGGTTTCATATTAAGATTCTCAAATAACTCCAATCAGTAGACAGAAATGGTAAACAGCTGTTTAGCATTTGGTAGTATGAGTGAAGAGAGTCAATCTCAGCTCTGTTCCCAGAAAGTTATCACAAAATCTAAAAATATCACCATTGATCTCAATCCTATTGAGCAGAGGTAAGTAGTGAAGACATACAAGATGGAAGATGTACCCTGGAAGATGTCCCTGTTTGTGACACAATGTGGGAAATGTTCTCTGGATGTTATCTCAGTTTCCCAGGTGTCATACTGGGATCTTTGACAAGCTTGTCCTGGCATACAAACCCAGGTAACTTAAACATAAATTAAACGTGAACAGAAAGGAATGACATATTTTGCTTGAAAAAATACAAATAGAATACAAATAAAGCACTAATACTCTTGCCCTTGCGCTGGAAGCAGAAAATCTGCCAGCGCTCTATACACATCCAGAGCGTTTTGCCAACTTACTACCTGTACTTGCATTGTTGATCCTAGATGAACAGGAGAGATGGAAAATCAAGTTTTCAAGAAGGCAAACAACAGGCAAAGTCACTTCTACTATTGAAGATATGGCCTCATTATTGGTGGAACAACAAGAGTTAATAATGTTACAACACTTGTTTCTCACTAGCTGCACACAGGCTGTAAAGCAGGGGTATCTTAGGGCATATTTTGCAGACTGCCTCCCCCAGGCGCACAACCTGGAGCACCTACTGGCATGTGCCATGGATCCTGCAGCTCAAATGTCTGGGATTTCTCTCCAAAGAAGCGAGGCTAAGCAAAGCACTCCGGTTTCGTTTCAGAGCTCCCTGGCACTTGTGCTGCAGAGGTAGCCCATAGCACAGAGCCTCATTTGCTGTATATGACAATGACATCACATACTAGTGCGCTACAGGTTCTCGTAACATCAGCACAACTTGTTTAGAATCTGCCATCAATGAAAAACTTTATTCTTGTTCTGGAGGACTCCATTCCAGTCTTCAAGTTTTGCTAAAAGTCTTGGATATGGAATCTTGTATCATTAGCTAATTCACCACGGAGTGTGTATATACATACACACACACACACACACACACACACACACACACACACACACACACACACACACACAAAAGCACAGTTCTCTCAATGGGTAAGGTTTTGTAAAATGATTAAGGAAAACACCATAATATGTAACATGCAGAGATCCATGAAAGTGATAATAGTTCATTTTCTGGTATCATTAATATATTTTTGCATCTTTCTTAGCTTACACTGTGTAAAGTTCTTGCTTTATTACTATTTATATATTTATTACTATCCAATTATCAAACTGCTTTCATTTAAGAAGAAACTATGAAAATATTAACTTGGGCTAGTAGTGCTAGAATTGTAGAAAAATTATTAAGTTTATAGTAAGACAGGTATTATGCCTTGCAAAACTGGCGTAAATTGGCATAAAACATTGCACTGGCAGGCAAAATAGATTATATCTTTAGGAAGAGCAGTCTGAGAAGAAATTCTGCCACTATAAGACAAATAATAGTTTAAAATGTCTAGAAACATTATATAAATCACATCACCTTCAAATGGACTTTACTAAGAATAATTTCATTGACTGTGCCTTAACAATCACTCGTATTTTATTTTCAGTGGTATTTTCAGTCCACTGTACTGCAGTCTGGAAATGCTCATGGGTATTTACTGTATTTTGGACTAGGCACCTACTTAGGCTTCCGCACATCTAGAACAGAAGCATCCAAGTCCAGAATAAATGAGACACAGCCAACCACACTCTTTCCAGAGACAAACTGCCACTACTTTGTATTACTCCTAGCCACAGCCTGACCTGACAGACACATGCATATGAATATAATGTACTGCATCACTATTTCTCACTGTGTGTGACAATCAAGGAAGAATATATGTAATCCTAATTCTACTGGGAAAAAAGTCCAGAAAAGGCATTTACTTATGTCCTAGACAAATTCCAAAATTAGGATGTCAGAACAAGGAGATTTGATTAGAAAGGCAGTTATTGCAGATACTTTGACAATATACACTACTAGTATTTTCTGAATAGGTGCTAAAATGTTTTAATTAAACCTAAATCATGGCAGTTTTCTTCTAAAACATATACCCTTGTCACCACAACATGCCAAACCACGCTTCAGCGTGCAACATTTGAATGACACGACTGTAGGACAATGGATAGTAAAAATTTTGTGCAATCAGTAAGTTATGTGACAATAGATTCATTTAGACCTCAACGGATGCATCCAAAAGATTCTAAGGACAACTCTGCTACACAAAACTGCTTCTCACACCAATTAGACAATATTTTTTTGTATATGTCCAACAGCTTTCAGAAAACCTTTAATGTGAAACTTTTCATCAACTCCTTTTCTTTATGCAGGATCGTACAATTACCTTTAGCAACTATGAAACACCCACAGAAGCTTATTGTTTTCCACAAGCCTTGCCAAAAGTAACAATGATTTCAGTAAAATAACCTGAATTTTCTAACACTAAGAGCAATTAACTGAGGGAGTAATCAAATTTTTCCTTTTTAAGTGACTCCCATCAAAGTCAATTTCATTGGAAAGAGCGGACAACCTGTAACAAAAATCCAGAGGAATTTGAGGCAATTACGTTGAGGAAGCATTTGAAAACAATAAGCAACAACCAAGATTAACATCAGTATCTTAGGAAGCTTGACAACAGATTTCTGTGGTTCTTATTTGCAAAACGTGAATAGTACCTACTTAATTAACGGAAATTAAAAAAAAAAAACAAAATCAAAAAACACAAAGCCTGTGCCTCAAAGAGAGAGCAATGTAAGACACTAATAACTTCTCTGAGAGATGACATTCCTTGGAAATCTGTAATTAAATAATACTTAACGTGCTTATGGGTTAAGGAAATTGTCTCTCTGGCAGCAGCGATGGTCTTTAAGATAGATAAGAATCTCCCAAACATCACAGTTTCACCTCCAATTAGCCAACTGTGGAATACGCCACACAACCCAACTTTGGAATTTTGCCAGCAGTGGAATATTTTCCAGACATACCAAACTTTAAGGAGGAGATACTTAGTAAAATATTTCAGATCACTTTTGTATTTTTGTGCAAATTCTCTCAAAAAGTAAAAGAACAAAAACACAAGCATGAAATTCATGCAGATCAGGTTCCCATATAAATGCATTTGAATTGTATTCTGCTCTGCTCTTTATCAATGAGCTTGTTACTTTAAATATTAACACTGCAAATGCATCCTCTAATTCAGTACACATTCAGGAACTCGCTCAGTAAACATGGCATGACTTCTGCATTTGTTGGCATTAATGCCTAAAATACAAACATAAAATACAAGCATCTATCTTCTTAATCCAAAAAAGGGCATGATGTGGCTGCTGTTTATTGTTTACAAACTGATAATTAGTCTTATTGGCACACGGAGCTCTTTTGTAATGCATTAGACATAACTGTCCTGAGATCACTCCACTAGTTAGAACTTACCAAAAAAAAAAAAAAAAAAAAAAAAAAAAAAAAAAGGTTTTAAACAAATATGAATGCTAATATGCTAATGTTACAAAGGCAATCTGTAAAATGGCCAAAGGGAAGATGAAAGAGTCTGGTCTGGCAGTTTGTAAGAAATGTAGACTTCAGTTAGAGGAAGATGAAGGAAACATTTTGTTGACTTTCACTAAATCTCGCATTAAAAAGATACTTTCCCTGAGCTGAATGTCTCACCACTCTAAAATGAGCCGTGCCCATAGATAATAACCACATTGTTGTAAGTAGTGGAGCAACAGCTTACCTCATCAAGACTTCCATGGCCAAATTAACCTAAAACTAATTTATAACTGGTGGATAAACACCTCGATTTATTACTGCAGTCTGTAGAACATCAACACGTGCATGGGTGCACATTTCTGGGGTCTACATTTCTTGATATGTCTTCTGCAAAATCCCCCAATCATTTGCTTGTAATCCAAAAAACGGAAGTACCACAGACCAGTTGGATACACTGAAGCTTAAGAAGCTTAAGACAGGCAGAGCGCCCAGGATGTTTGATATGAGAGCTCCTGCTCCAGAAGTTTCTTTCTCTAGAAGATTTCCCAGAGCTGGAAGCAGGCTAGCAATCCCAGGCCAGCCACAACGCGTGTGGCTGATCAGAGCCGGCTGCGCCGCCCGGGGAAGGAGTCCCCGACACGTGGGCGGTTGAGCGCGGAGCCTGCGGCGGGAGCCTGCGGTCCGGCACGATCGGGGCT
>JAUBOD010000293.1:368100-382432 GCA_032353885.1 Nothura maculosa
GAAGAGTAGCCTTAAATCTTAAATTCTTTAAATCCAAACAAGTTGTTTTTCCAAAGGAAAACAAAGAAGTAGAGTTTAAGAAGAGAAGTAGAGCTCTGAGGTCTAGTATGAAATTACAAGTGAAAATCGACTGGCCTCCTACATGGGGTAGACATATATGACAATTATTTTGGTCTTAAAACCTGAACAGTAATTCAAGATTATATATTTGCCTGTAAATCAAGCTAGGTAGTTTTCAGCTAGCTACAATGGAGCTTTGCATCATATTACAGTTCAAATATAGTTAAGCTTGGATGGAAATGCCAGTGACAGACAGCAATGAACTAAGAGAGGCAACTGAAACTTCGCAAGTGTTCAGACTGATTCATGGGCAGCTGACTGCAGTCAGTGATGCACCAAACTCAGCTCAGCAACTTTCCTGTTTATTTTTTTTAATATAAAGTAAATAAATCTCACTTACACCAGTTAGCAAAATAAACCCTGACATGCCAACCTTAAAAAAAAAATAGTAATCTCTACAAAATTAAATCCCCTTCAATATTTCACCTGTCAACATTTAAAAGTTTTGAAAGGGGACTACCTGGAAGACAGGAATGAGACACAAATTTTATTGTGTTGTAGGGCAGTTAAGAGAATTATTTAGAATACTGGAATCCAACCTGATGTTCTCCTGAAAACAAAAAAGCACAATACCTCTAAAATGGGCAGCTGCCAAACACCTGCCACTCCTAAGTATTTAGCACTATCTCAGAAGAGCCTCTTGAATCCCACGCTACAGGCATCCTGCACCAGCTAACCTTTGGAGTGTTGACAGATGCCGGGGTCACAACTGTACAACACTTTGCTTGGTATCATTTCCTGCGGGTGAAAATTGCCATGTCAGAATTGATGAGTTGTACTGAGTTGTTTGTAGCATGTGTTTTTCTTAAGTCTTCTGGAAAACAAAGCACCGCACGCTTAGTAAAAGAAACACTATTTGAATAAACATTTTCTATCATTTTCTGTTCTGCCAACACACTCCATTGATGTTACGTTTCTCACAGAGAGGAAACCATAGCTATAGACAACATTTGAAATGTTCCATTAAAAATGATACAACAAAAATCAATAAAAATCAAAGTGACAACAGAATCTTTTTTGAAACTCCTAAATATAGGAGAAACAGAACCAGAAGTTGTTTTTTCCTGAGACAACTTTCGCAAGCAGGAGATCAACTTTCTAACTGACACAGATGCACGTGGAAAAACACAGTTACACATGAACATTATTAATGATGATGACATGACTCATACTTAAGTGTTCCTTGTTGTAGCACTGATTGCTATTTTCATCTGAAAGGTAAAGGAAAGGCCTGCAGGCACTGAGTTGTTTAAATGATATTGATGAGACTTACCATGCAACTCCTACCAAGGCCCTGAAAGGCTGGAACAGCTGCAAAACAGGTGATGGATGCAACTCGGGCTCCTTTGGCCCAATGGCTTCCTTCAAGTACCTAAATATTTTAGGTACTCAAGTTCTCAGTCCATTTTGACTGTGGGTAACCCTAAAGTTTCCTGGTCTACAACACTGCAGACATATCATGCTGATGAGCTCTGGAAATAGTTACATTAAAAACATAAAATAAACAAATACTTGGAAAACAGTTCACCCCAAAACCTCAGAAGAGTAACAAACAGATCTGTATTAAGGTGCTCATTTAACTCCACAAAGCAGAAGCATTTTCTAACTCCCATCAGATTTCATTTTTTCCCCAATGGTACATCCAATTCTGTTCAATATTTGTCTCCCAGCTCTTGCAACTTTTTCTTGTATTCTCATCCTCCCTTACACTATCATTCTTTTTTAGATTCTCTGTTTTATTTAAGAAAAGAAATTACAAGGTCAATTTTAATAAAACCTTGTGTTTCAGTTAGCCTGTTGGGCTCAAGTGTGAAATAACCTTACCTGGAGCCTACCCTCAGGGGTTTTGTAAGCATCGTTCCTGTGGTGTCTCCTTTTAGATCATGGCACAATTTGCCTAACCCGTTTCAGCTGTGATACTGCAAATTGTATTTGCGAGCATCGCTATGTGCCTATGACTGGCTACCTGTACTTCAGATGGTTAAATTGTTCAGAGGCTTACATCAGGTCCCAGGTGGTTAAGGAGATTGGAATGTGACCCTTTAGGCCTAATTCCCATTTCCCAACTCAAATCTCAAACGCTACATTCTCTTCTTTAATACTCCTGGTATGGTAATACTGCGTGGGTTATATCTCTCAATTAGTTACACTTTAGTGACTTACAGCTGCTGTAATTGGGAGGCCTGTCAGGAAAGACGAAGAAGCTGTTTCTTCTGTGTCAGGCTTCACCCCTAATATTTAACATGTTTTTCGGTAACAGTTTATGAGCCGATCTATTCACAGTTTCAAGAGCAAGGCACTTCTTTTCATCAGGATCTGAAACCTACAGCGTCTTTAACTGCAAATTTCAGGAGAGTCTCTTGCAAACATTTTGAGACCAGAGCAAACCAGGCCAGTATGTTAAATGTTACTGCTGAGGTTTGTGGCTAGAGCTATTTAGTTTTCCCTGTTCGGGCATTCGCAATTAGTGCAAATCACAGCTGCTCTTTCAACCCCCATATGTTGCTGCTGTGTTCACTGTCCCCGCAAGCCCAAAGTGGAAAGGCAAAGAACACTCTATATCCTTTCCCCCAGGAGTAAGACCTTTGAAATTCAGTTCCATATAAACAGAAATTATTAATAATAACAATGTCCCAAGACAATGAGTTAAAACTTTAGGAATTCCATAAACTCAACAGTGTAGCTCAACTGCATTTCTGATATATTGGACTATATTCCCACCAATTCATTCTGAAGCACTTTTCTATCAGAACTGCCAAGATCCACGTTATTAGTTTCTAGTGCCCATTTTATGTCTTTTCCTAGCACAGTTCTCCACTACAGGGCCACCTCAGTCACCCAGGGGTGCGTATCCTTCCCAGATTAGCGTCTATGTTTCCTCAGAGCAGTGCACTAGGCAGAAGTTCCCCACAGCCCTTCCCCAAGCCCCAGAGGTGGCTGTGACGGGTATTTCTGCCAGAGCAGAGGAGGACTCATCAGTCTGCAGGCGGCTCAACAAGGGGGCTGCCACAGAGCCCTCCTCGTCGAGCAGCGGTCCCGGCGGAGCTTCCAGCGGCACCAGAATCCAGGCAAGGGCCACGGGATCTGGGCAGCCCGTGCGCGGCTCCCATCGCCTTATTTGGCGGCTGGGGCTGCTCTCGGTGTCCTGCTCCCCGGCTGCCATGTCCATGTAAGGAGCCGCTTCCCCGGCCTTCCCCTCCAGGAAGGGCGCGGGGGGAGCAGCGAGGCGCGGCAGGAATCCTTTATAAACCTCCTGTGCAAAAACCCGCTGAAATTAGATCCCTTCCCTCGTTTTAACGGGTGCTCCCTGGCTCTGAATACAGTGAAAGGCACTACTTTAAGCAGGAGCACAAAGACAGCTAATCTGCTGGCCGAAGGTGTAAATCCAAGCGCAGGACATTTCCTGCTCTTGGTGCTGGTGCCTCTTACCTACACAGCAGTGCTGGCAGCTGGCCGGGTGATGAGGAAGCTCACGGGAAAGTGACTTTGCAGCCTGACACACACGTTAACACAAGGCCAAGAGCTCACACAAGCACCGGCACTGAATCGGTCTTGCTGGCCACAGCATTTCTCTCTTCTTGTTCACATTTTACAGATTTAACTGCTTTCAAGTGGAAGATCACAGACATTTTTCAGGTAGTTTTATTTTCTAAAATAAATAGCAAGGAATACTCCATGAAGCAATTTCATTCCTTACACTGAAATGTGAAACGATAACATCTGGGAACACACACTAAGTATGTCTGCTGCAATAGCTAAGCCCAGCAAAACCAACACGCACAGATACCGCAGTCTGACTAAGGCCATTCTCGAGCTGTGACTCCTTAAAAGGACTACCCTGCACTACGTAACCGCTCGAAACTGGTCAAAGCCAGCGAGACAGCCCGCCCCAGGGCTGCACAAGCAGCAACAGCAGCTCGCAACAAAGTATGGAGTTGTAGCTGAACTTCCTACTCTATCTGAGAGCCTGGAAGCGTGTCCTGGGTTCTCATCGATGTTGCTTACTATCTACTTGGGAAAAGTAGTCCTTAGATAAAAGGTTTTCTTTTCTGGTTGCAGCCTCCCGTGTATGGAGATGTTTGGATGAAGCAGAAAACAAGTAGCAGCCTGGAGCAAACAGAGCCCTGTGTTATGTTACTGATGTACAGGGAAACAAGCCACTGCTCCTGGCTTAAAGAATAACAATGAGGGGAGTACCAAGATCCGTTTAAAAGAATCACTTTTCTGTAGCACTGCTTGGGCTGCACTCACCATACGGCACGAGTTATGTTTTCAGCTTGACAGAAAAGCTGGCCAAGGTATTTTCAGATTTCATGCTTGCCCTCAGCAGAGGCCTGGACAAGTTTGTTTATTTGTGAGAAACTCTCAAACCAGAAAAAAAAAGAAAAAGAAAAAGAAAAAACAAAACAGAAAAAGAACACAAATAAGAAAATGAAATGTATTTACCACATCATACACTACATCCATAAACTACCTCACTTAATTTGGCTCTAGAAAAAATTATACCAGAATAAAAAGCATCTAGCCTGAAAGGAACAACTGAGTAGCAGAACTTACATCCAGAAAAAGCTACTGGTTTCAGGTTATCTATTTTACATTAATTAGTAAAATCATCACCTGCAGCAAATAGTTCCCACTGCTGACAGTACCTCGTCACCCAGGCTGCCAGCAGTGCCGTGTCTATTCCAAGCAGCTGGCATCAGTTCTTCTGAAAGGAATGAATTACCCATCATGGGATAAGCTCTGTCTAGAAGGATACGACCTCTGAGGTGCTGAACTATGTTTACTCTTTTGCTTCACTTTTGAAAGTAACTGAGAGTGGCTCTGCTTAGTGAGGAACTCACAGTGCTCTAAAGAAGCCTACATAAAACTTAGATAAATGCATACAGAAATGCAAGGCTCTCCATCTAAATTTAAAAGGATGATTGTCTGAGTGTGGAAGTCACCACTGAATCGCCTTTCCATGACAACTCTACACTTCTCCCTGGTCAGACGGCTTCCAAGCTGCGGGTTTCCTCCGAACACCCCACAGAATTCAACTGCCACCTTTTACCCCAGCAACAATAATCTTGCAGGGCACAGCCTGCGCATTCCCCATGCCAGCTTCTCAGTTTGGTCGCAGACAGTTAGCACAGGCACAGTTTAATCCTTGCTTCTCTTCCCACAAGGACCCTGCTGTCCTCCTGGCCACGGCGCTGCAGGCAGCGACCCAATGGCACGCGCCTCAACCGAGAGCCGCAGCGGGGACGCTCTGGAGCGCCCGGAGCCGGCCAGCCACTGCGCATGGGCCTGCAGGCCCTGGCACAGCCCGGCCCGGCCTCGCGCAGCCCTCGTGGCATTATTAACAATCAGCTCAGCGGCATTCATAGGTAGGTTCTGCAGGAACAGCGGGATTTACACGTGCCAGGAAAGACCACACCATTAACCAGAAGGGCCTGGAAAGCTTTACCATCACCTCCAGATGAAGATATTACATCCACCCAGGCACTTACCAAATGTAGATTACTGGCACCAGCTTATTTAGCCCACTGCGAGAGAACACTGGTTGCATAAATACAAAAATGCTCTACTGTTACTAAAAGAAATATGGAAACCATCAGAATAAAACAGCGTTTTAGCAGTAAAATAAAGTTGAATTTCGGTGTTAGTGTTCAGTTTTGTAATTTATACTAAAAAAGAACATGGGCATTGTAACAAAAGTGCTAGAACATTAAATAATACTCTAATACATGATTTAAATACATATAATCAAATTTCTCAGATGGAACATTTTGCCATTTACAAACTGACTTTATCTATCGTTAGTATGGAACTTCAACAGTTCTCTCACCTAAGTATAAGGTTACATAGTGATTTAATTGTTAAAAGTCATCCCTATCAGATTGAAAACTTAAAATGTGCTTCTGTAATATCAAAATCTACCATGGTCAATAATACTGCAGTACTACAGATAAACTTACAGCTTGAAAGGTATTCCCATTTAATGTTAAAGCATGCTTTTCTGATTACATACCCTCATGAGCAACATTATCAGGATGTGTCTGAATGACTTTCACAACTAAACAGTACGGCCAGAGTTTTCAACTCAGAAGTACTAAAAATATATCCATAGAGAAACCTGGATAAAAGCTGTTCTGAAGTTTAATGTCATACAAGGGGTCATAAGTTGCACATTTGACTTAGGTGGATAGCAGCAGCCAAGGAAAACGTTCCTGTTACAGAGACTTGGGCACAAAATCACGGGAATAGGAAGCACTATTCTCCATGTGTATAGTAGACATGCTCCACTGTATTGTATTTAGACCTAGAAATCATTTGCCATGTTGTTATCAAGATGTAGGAAATGCACAGAATGGTGGCAGAAATAACTGTTAATAGAGAATAGGTGATTGCTTTACAAGCTGGTGGAAGTGAGAAATATATCCTGCATGACTTCATTAAGTGTTATCTGCAAGTAGTAAAGAGTAAGTAAGAACAGATTACAGCAAGGAGCAGTAGGATGAAATTAAGAAATGACAAATTGAAAGTGACTATAAAGGAACATTTGCCAGTTATTCCATAGATCTCCATTCCACAGATTCAGTAGTTGGGCAAAGTTGATGATAATGGCTGGATCAGACCTTAAAGAGCTCAACAGTGGATAAAGAAGCGCTATAACAGATTTGTTATAAAACCATTTTCTATTAGTTCTCTTGGTGCCCTAAACTAGTGAGACTCTCACTGTAGGACGCATGTTTACTGGATGCTCAGGATAAGACTATTACTTTTGAATAACCAAATCCAACTATAATCTTTACCAAAACCAAACAGACAAACAAACCTCCCCAAAACACAGGCATTGTCCAAGATCAAAGCACAACATGCTACAGACCTAATTTGGTTCTTCTGAAACCAGGTTTCT
The DNA here is from genome assembly GCA_032353885.1 of Nothura maculosa. NCBI lineage: Eukaryota > Metazoa > Chordata > Aves > Tinamiformes > Tinamidae > Nothura > Nothura maculosa. The sequence continues at coordinate 375,122 of JAUBOD010000293.1, forward strand.
TCTCTGTAGACATAACAATATTAAAAAACAAAAACAAACAAACAAAAAAAACAATAGCAACTTGCTATTGCAAGCAATTGCTATTGCAATACCTAGCCTTATGCCTAATACATTCCCATTCCTAGTGGGAGCTCAGAATTACTTACTGTGAGGATGAGTGGGCAGAAGTTTCATGTTCTATTCATATTTTCTGGGAGCTAAAGGAAAAACAGTCTGAAGCAAGGTGCAGCTAACATGCTAGACAGGAAAGCAGGGAAGAGACCCAGACTTAAGAAAGACTTACATTTCTATAATGGTGATGGCTGCGTTTTGCTTTAGAAAAAGGAATGCAATTGTTTTAAAATAGAATAGAAAAGCTGTTGATTGGCCCGTTTCCTTATTTGGCCCAGCATGAACCATTCAAGTCCTATGTACTGGATCAAATTGTTTTTGTGGTGTTTTTTTTTGTTTTTTTTTTTTGGTGAATTCTTTCACCATTGCTTGGTACTTTGCTTAGACGCCAAAACTTCCGTCATCAACGAACTCTCTCTCCCTAAGACAACCAGAAACATTAAATCAGTGCAATCCCTTTCTAAGTCAAAAGTTTTGGTGTGAAACCCAAGAGGGCATTTTCCATGATTACAGCCATGTTCACAGGGCTTGCAAATAAGCAGTGATACGCTGCTTCAAGGAACCACACAAGCTTTTCCTAAAATCACCCACAAAGTACTGACAGAAGATCCTATAATCAGCTATGTACAACTTTGCAAAATTTTACATTTGTACTGAAATACTCCATGCCAAACCTTTGTCCAGTGTGTGTGTGTGTGTGTGTGTGTGTGTGTGTGTGTGTGTGTGTGTATGCATGTTTTAAACAAAGATGATCCAGCTACTTTTGAAATGAAAGTTTTGAATTTGGAATTAATAAAAGCAGAGTGAGCTTTTTTCTTAAGGAAGGTCTAGCATGTGAATACTTCTATGGAAAATAAATTTATTTGGCAAAGGATAGTGCCAAGAGTCTTTTTTACCTATACAGATCTATAGCTATATTCAGCAAATTTATGAGCTTTTTATTTAAAAGCAAGTAAAGAGCAAAAAAAAATATTTAAAAAATCACTTTTAATACGCTCAGATGACCTCAGAATTTGTCAGCCAGATTTCTTCAGTATGGCAGAGACGCACGGTTCTTGGAGGTAGAGTGGTCTATGATGGACTGGGGACTATTATTGGCTTAGCAGGACATCACACAAAATCCCTGTTCTGAATCACACGTACGAGACATGGGAACTGAATGCAGGGAGTCTGGCTCGCCTGTGCTCCCCCTGTTTGTTCAGATGGTGACAGGGCAACCGGACAAGATTCCGTGTGGAAGTGAGACAGTAGAGAGTCAAGGCAATCACATCATAATCTGCTTCTGGTACACAACTTTTAACTTCCATTCATGTGTATCTATTTTTCTTTTACTCTTTGGGGATTTTTTTGTGATATATATGGATGGAAGTGGGTGAACAAGCCTGTCAAAGTTGTTTTTAATTTCAATTGTCATTCATCCTTACATATTAAACTCGACCAACTGCCACCACTGACTTTGAGGTTGTACCATATTTCTCCTCCTGGGTTTTTTGTGAAGCATCAAGTTTTGCATATATTAACAGTACAACCAAATCTGTCTTAATAGCAATTGCTTTATGGAAATAGTTTTGTGATATTGTGTTATCATATAGAAGGGGAGGAGGAAGCTCCCAAACCCCTAGCAAACGAAGATTCTCAGATGAAAATGGACTGCATTACAGATGCACAGTCCCACTCAGTAAAATTCTATTTATTTTCTGTTCAAAACTGGATTTTGTGAATGAGTTAGGCCCCTCTTTTTTTTCCCCTTGTAATGTGGTAGGTGCCAATAAAGAGTGCTTGACAACTATATACTTCTCTGAAAAGTCTGATTACTTTGACTGAATTGAATATACAATATATTTGCACCAAGGTTTTGTTACAATATTGTAACATGTACGGTTCCATTGAAAAAAAACCCTAACATCTTTTGTAAAAAGCACAGACCTTATGACTAACATACACAAATATGCTGACTTACAACATTTCATTAAGGCTACCTTAAGTTTTCAGAACATGGCCACATCTACTATGCAACCTTCTTTTGGAAAAAAATCATGTAAAATAAAATCCACTAGGAACTCAATAGGGGCAAAGGGAAGGAGGGGAGACTCTAGTACGCTCAGCGCCAAACATTCTGGAATTATTCCTTTGCTAAATACAAAGGAAGTCTGCTACTGAGTTTGCCACAATGAGAACACTCTCTAGGTATCTTGTATAATGCAACAGTGTTTACTTCTCTGCAGGGCCCGTTCAGCTCACGGGGTCTCTTTCTGAAAGGACTACTGTGCTTCTTTCACTAATTCATGCTCTGCCATGCTGCAAAGCCTGTGCTCCCTTCTGCTGATTAGCAAGGGATATCTAGGCAGTATCTAATTCTAAGATACTCTACTGTGCTACTTAAAATTGTTTAGTATTTAGGACTTTGCTATAGATGTTTAGTAGATTCTACAAATGTTTTCTAGTTTGCTACAATAAAAAGTTAAAATCTCTTGTTCAGTCATCCAACACCTGCAAAATAGCTCTCTACAGGCTACCCTCATGTAAGGAACAACAAGGAGCAGACAGAGAGCAGGCCTGGAAAAAACCCTTAGCCATACTTGCTATATAAGAGCTGGACATACACTTTGAAAGAGGGTTCAACCCCTACATGACCAGCCCCAGGACTGTTGTAGTCTCATGGGTGGCCAACAGGTAGACCAGTTGCCACCTGGATACCCTTGCAACACAGGAAGAGTTACCAGGTGATCCATGCAGCTAAGGGGCTATGCCAGCTTTGGGACAGTCCTGAAAAGAAGGACACGTTGGAAGGGTCAAAGAAGAACATCATGGTGGCAGGAGGTTCTACTGCCGCTGTCCTTGCCTAGCCAGGAGCCATATGGAATTGCTGCTGTGAAGAAGAGCATGAAAAACTTGTGTTTCCATCCTGACAGTTGTCCAGCATACTCAGAGAAGGAAGACTCACTACTCAGGTCAGTCAGAAGAAGCTGCTCTGATTTCAAGCAGCATCAAAACCACATTAAGAATCTAATTTATGCTCGAGAAGATGATGAAAGTGCAACAACTACAAAACCAGAAGCAAAAGGTTACCCAAGAAGTCCCAGTCAAAAATGGTATTTCCTTAGGCAAAGAACATGAGAAAAATACTTCTGATTGGAAAAACATGGTAGAATTAATGATAGTCTACAAAGTAAAATGTAATTCAAGGAGGTATTGTAGATCATCTTTGGATAAATGTAACCATACACAAACAAGAACAAATTTGTATCCAGACTTGTCTCTGCCACGGCCGCCTCCCTAGCTGTACCACTGGCTTTTCCCATGCTGCCCTCAGGCCTATTCCAGTGGGAGTTGGGCCTCAGGCCTTTCAATCTTGGAAGCGTCCTCGAAGGCTGGGTGGAAAATCCCACTGTTTGCTTATTCTCAGGCTGCTACTCAGATTACAACAGGTTTCAGCTGTGAGTGATTGAGAAGTTTGTCGCACCATACATTTGTTTCTTTGAAACAAAGCATGATTTATGTCACAATACTTAAGGTACTGCACTTACAAGAAAGGAATGTGTTTAAATAACTCAAAAACAAAACAAAACAAACAAAAAAAAAAACAGAAGAGAAACCCCACCAAAATGAGCCTTACCCTTCTTACCCTTTCCATGCACAAAGGAGGAAAGTCCCACTCGGTTACACACCTCTGTGCAGCTTGTGACACACAACCTCAGCTTATTTCAGTGGCCTTTTTCACTGATACACCTGAAGCCACAGTCTCTTTTCTATCACAGGTTCCTTTTTGTCCTTGAACCTCCTGCCCTACATTTTAAATATCCTTCATGCCCACTGAGTTCACCCTAGGGAAAAAAATGCTATTCTTCTCTGGATACAGCCAGTGAGGTGATTACACTAGTTCATGGGGGTTTTACACATCTAAAAAGCTGCGCCCATATGAGTGATTTATTTGCATCAGTATTTCCTCCCTTGTATTTTGAACAAACACTCTATAGCTTCCTTTAAGTTAAGTGTACATTCCAAAGTATGTGATACACAGTGAAGTGAGGAAACAGCCTCACGTACATGCAAAAGGTAACACAGGTATTTTTAAAATTTCCTGGTAAGCTATGAGAGAAGCTATAAATAGTGCAGATAGCAGAAGAGTGCGCCTGGCAACATGGTCTGGCAGCATTGCCCCAGAAAGAGTCCTCAAAGAATAAAATAAGCTTAGTGAGTCTAATCATTTCATGTATTTTCTTATCCTACTTTTACCAAATATTGCCTGGACTGAATCCCATATATTCTACAGTGAAACAAAACACAAATAAAGGTTTGGATTTCTGAAACAAGGAACTGCAATTCTACTTGCCGATCCAGCAGACTGAAAAGCACCACAAGCACCAGAAACAATAGGCACTAAATCAAAGCTGAATCATTTCAGACAGAAAATTGCAAACAACAACAACAAAAAAGAAGGAAAAAAAATCCTCACACTTGAACAAAGCCGGAAGGAATCAGATGGCTTCAGGCCAAAAAATGCTAATGGAACACATATTAGCTGAGAAGTGAAACAAGTTTCCAAGAGTCATGGAAATTCTTTAAGATAAATATTCATTGTTCAGGGGAAAAAAAAAAAGTACCTCCACTGAATCATTTTCCAAATGTCTGATCTTGCATTCTTTGCACACCCAAATTCCCTTTAAAGTAATTATGAGTTTTGGCTACATGCCAGTATTGCATAACTAAATGCATGTCTTAAAAGACAAATGCACAGTAGCACAAAGTAAAAAAAATACAAAAGATCAGGAAAAATAATCCATTTTGCTGGACAAGTGAAAGTATGAACTGGAATAGTAGCTGAAGATGAGGTACATTTTTTAATGTCTTTCTCCAGAACTGGAAAACATTAAGGAGGAGGAAATTAAGACTAAAGGGGATAAAACTGGAAAAGTTAAACAAGCTTGTCAAATAATAGAAATATTTGAGGAACATTTCCTAAAGTACTTCAAAAGGGAGTAAACTAACCAAATGCCATCTGAAATTGGCCATATGCCCAAAACTTGTGTTCACTTTAGGGTCAATAAGGCAAAGGACAGACATCAGCTAGAACAGCAAAAAAAAATCAATAGAAATACAGATAAAACATAGAAGGAATTTACTATAGAGCAGCTGGAAATGCAAATATAGAGTGGTCAAATACAAAGTTGCATAAATATATAGGCTGAGGTACTACAAGTAATGTTACCTTAGAAATAAGTCCAGACTTGCTGATGAAGATGAATAAATCCTTCAGTCACATAGCAACTTAACTAAACCACTTGGGCCCCTCGCATGTACGACAGCATCCACAAATGGGAGAGAAAGCAACTGCTCAAACCAAACCAGGAAATTCTAAGCTGCTTCTCTTTCCAGTGCTTTCCTTCTAACATGTAATATCAAGTACAATTTCTTGTAGTGTGCGAAGTTTTAAAGGATTTCTGAAAAGCTTTCAGGAAACTCATCAATGTCAAGATTTTTAGCCTGTAGGGAGTCATGTCAGAATCAACATGATACATGTCACTATGAAGCAAGGCTAATGAAGAATTCCCACAAGCAAGTTTTCTTCTGCAACATAGCATAGGACAGGCAGTCAAATGCGGTATGTGTTTTTGTTCCAACATTGTCTTTTCAAAAACATTCTGCAGAAAGGGGATCTTTAAAATGATCTTATTAAAGGTATGTTGATATTTATCTTTCATACTACAGATGGAGCTTATTGTTAACTGATTTAAATTTGAGCTAGCACTGAAAAGGGTAGCAGTCTGGCTGAAAACAAACCCTACTTTGTTTGCTTGTTTATTTTCCAATCAGATCAGCGACCTATTTCAACTCGCTGCAGGACTGCTAGTGCTTTCACCACGGAAGAGGTGGTAAGATACTCCAGGTGTTAGGAAAGACAGCACGAGGCTTTCCATGGGAACAGGAGCCTAGCACCAAACTACATCCTCGAAACAATACAGATTCTACTATTTAAATCTAGGAGTCAAAACTACCCTAGATTCTAGTAAGCCTCTCTGCTTAAGACATACATTGTACTCAGGAGTGGGAGTGAAGAGTCAGGAATCACAGTTGCATAAACAGAAGATTAGACAAACAGAGAGTAGCGAGGACTTCAAAAATGTTCTTGAGAAGAACAGAAATCAAATTCAATGGAGAAGCAGCTTACAGATCTTTCACTAAGAGTATAAAGTTCTGCCTAGTTAAGAAAGCCAGCTCATGTCCCTTTGCTTCTCTTGTCCTTTCTCCTAACCGCCTTGCTGCATGTTCCTATGTTTATACTCTGCAAAGTTACAGGAGCGCCCTCCCACAGCAAGGGCATCCCTGCTCCATTGGGTCTCAGTCTCACTGCGAGGGCTGCACAATGGTTGTGCTTACTGAGCATGGACTCCATTCACAAATCAAAACCAGAGAAGTATATTCTTTTCCAGGTGTTTACATGGATGTTGATGACTGAAAATTCAAAACAAAGCAAAAAATAAACCTCAAAGACAAAGAGTACAGCAGGATTAAAAGAGCACATATATAAAATTTTGAAGACATGTATGAAGAGAAATTGAAGGCAGGTATGAATTCAATCAATACTGCTACATATATACTGCTTTTCACATTAATTATATGCATGTTCTTCAACAACAATAAGCTTTATCTTTCAAATGTTTTCTAGATAGATAACAAAAAAGGCTATAGTATTAACAATTCTTTTTTAATAAGATATCTCAGTGGAATTTTAGGTGTGTGGGCAGCACAAAGGTCCTATTCCGTCTTTAACCCTCCAAACAGCAGTCTAAGGAGTAGGACCAGATTCCTATTTGGCATAACAGCCTGCTTTCCACTTTTCTGTTGCTGCAGGGAGAGGTAATTTGCACCCACCCCACCCACTCAAACAAGCTTCCCTCCTTGGCAATGACTTTGACTTTGAAAGTGCATTGCAGCTCTACTGATAGACAGAAACGTCGTCGCCAAGTTCTGCTGTTCTACCCATCCACTAATGCCAGCTCTGTCACTGTGCAACATGTGGGGACATTAGATGGTCAGAGGCATTAGAGGCTCCAGCAGTGAAGAGTCACAACTGAGTCTGCTGCATCTGTATTTCCACCCTAGAGAATATCCTAATCAATTAACACACACAACTGCATTTGAAAGCTCTCATGTCCCAAACCATCACTTAGCAATACAACTGAAGGCCTGTATGGGCAG
>JAUBOD010000293.1:388208-405184 GCA_032353885.1 Nothura maculosa
CTGATCTTTTGAATGACAGAATCATTTAAAAAGATTACCCTATACATGCTTGCATACACACACACACACACACACACTGACTCACTGTCATAACCACAGACCTTTCCTTAGATGTTAGAAAATTTTGGGGTGCTCATAAAAGGAAGGATGTAATAACTGTATTATTTCCACATGCTGGAAGGTCTGTGTAACATCATAGGTCTGGCACAGAGCTGGCAAGGAATTTTTTCTGGGTTCTGCTCCAACCAGCACAAGCCTGAAGTTGCAGCAAGATATTTACAGAAAGATAATTACTGTGGTCTGCAAATATTCAGGAGAGATGAAACGATTAGTATCCAAAAAGCCTTTTCTATGCACTTTCATGCTAACTTTTATAACTTATTTCAAAGGGACTTGTAAAAGTCTATCTCCTCCTAACCAGAAGAAAGGGACTTAGTGATATCAAACGCGAACAAAATCCATTTTGAATTTCTGGATAAAATAAACTAAAATATTGCATGTTTTTAAAATCTGTTTCCAAGAAACTATATGCACATAGAGAATTAAGTGCATATCCCAGAAAAGCTAAAGAAAATTGGAGTTCAGGATACTTCAAACAAAAACAGGGATCTGAAAGGTCCAATTTCAGATATTTTTAAAATCAAAGTTTATTACTAAAACAACAATAAGTTCTACTTACAAAAATAACATCATCTTTTCAGAATTGTTTTTTGCTTTTACAACAGAGCCAGAATAGTCAGTATTTTATGTTTATAATGCATTTCTCTGCTTGTAGCTTTGTTGTATGGTATTCTGAAGTTTATTAAGTGTTTTCCTCTCTACTGGGAAAGCAAAATAATCTTTCTTCTAACCACAAATTAAAGTAGTAAAATACTTAAGCTGTAAGCAAGCATTTTTTCATAATAGCTTATGTCAAGTCCTTTGACCATATCTAAAAATAGCCTGTGATTTATGGACGACCCTAGGTGGTATAAAAGCAATAAACAGAACCACTTACAGTATTTAAAAGTATATGGATTCCCATACAAGCAAGAGCAAATGGGCATACAGTATGCAAAGAATTTGGTATATATTTTCATCAAGGTCAACAACCAAAAATCATTTGCCAATGTAAACAGCAGACAAATTTACTGCCTGAAATCTAGACTCTTAAAAAAGTTTTTCTGTCCCTAAATAATGCTGTACTTCGTTTCTCATTGGCAAGAAATGTTGATGTAGTTTCTCAACATTTTTTGCTGAAATGTTCCATGGTGTGTCACCATGAGATGTGCAAACGGTGCACAACAGCTGAAAAGAAACAGCCTTTTCTTACCCTTAATACTTCCTTTGGTAAGCTAGATTTACACTGTTGTCTCAATCCCTAGTCATTGTTTTCTCAAGACACTAAAAGGACTTATCTAATATTTCATTTTAACCTGTCTTGCACAGCTTTGCAGAATACCATTATTCAGGGCATTGACTGTAAATGATTGATTCCAAGCACTGCCTGATCATGCTTGCCAATTTAGCACTTGCTCCATAATTATTTCAGTATAAAGTACAGTTTTAGATCTGGCTTCAGATGTTGAACAGGGATGTTTTAATACATACATGCATTATTAGAGGGATCTGATTTTATTTATAAAACTATTTAAAATTATTTTTAATTTTGTTCTGAATTCTGCTAGGTTGCTATAAAGAAAGGGTGTAAGATACTATATGAGCAGTTATTTATAACAAGGTGTTAAATATTTTCTGAGCTGAATATTTTACTGTTGATATTATTAGTATTAATTGTATTCATAAAAGGATCTGATGAAACCTCACATTTTACCAGTAAGTTCTCTCCTCTCAGTTTAAAGTTTCATTAATTCCTGACTTGACTTAGGAATATTTTTCTGGAAGGATAAGCGATGATCTGTGAAATTAGCATTTGCTCTGGTGACTAGAAAAGTTGTTCCATATTGGCCTTACCTCACTTTGGAAACAATGGCATAATCTATTTAATGGACTGAATTAACGTCTATCGTCAGAAGCTGCAATTTAAGTTGCATAAGGCTCTTTTCTTACAAGGGTTATAAGGGTTAACTTTGGCTTGCTTTAGCAAAGCTGGTTCTCTGGCAGAACTCAAGAGAGGCTTGTTTGGAAAAGGATTTGACATGTATGCTCTCTTCTGCTCAGAACTGGCAGAACAAACCTAATATAAAAAGTCTGCTACATCAAAGCTTGGGAAGACTTAGCCACTCATATATTTGGTTCTTTTACATCAAACAAACAAACAAACAAATCCCATTTTTTTCCTTGTCATTCAGCTATTTTGATGAACTATACCTTATCCTGCATTACATTATTTCTGGAAGCCACAATTACGGGCCACAACTACTATTTTTAACTTCCCATGCTAATTTCCAAAGGCACATTTGGAATTTTAATCGTACTTATTTCCAGCCTGACAAATGTATAGAAATCGGCAAGATGCCTAGATGAAAATGACTGAGTTCTATCTTTCATATTTTTCTATCTGTGTCTATTGTAACTCATTTTTCGTCCTGGTAGGAGGCACATGGCACATGGCACAGCTATTTTCAGCATCTTCTCTTAAATACTAACAGAGGATTGACAAGTTTAGTCTTTACACGTTAGTACAGAGTATTACCTTGTGCTGAGTAACTTCTGGGACTGACTTAGGATAAATTTAAAAGCTTTTTTGAAAATCTCAAGCAAATCTAGGTTTATCAAATAATTAACCCTAAACTGGTTGAAGAACCACTTCTATGCTAATAACTAGCAGTAGATGTATCCAGGAAAAACATGCCACTTGCACTGTGCTCCTACAGCTCTTTGACAGCTGTTTCCTCTACTCAGCCTAAAGCATAGAGCCTCTAATGAGGTGTCAACAGCCCTGGCTCTAAGATGATTCCAGCAAGACACTGGGTTAAGTTTAAAGTTTGCTATGAGCATCTGCAGTACGCTATTTTAAAGTGAGATAATGAGGTTACTGTCTTCCTATCAATTGCTAGACTTCAATACCAACCAGATAATACAGAATTACTTAAAAACAAGTCACCTGCACATTACTTAAGTTGTTATAATTTTTATAACCTGCCAGTGATCGTGCACAAATGTCTGATTAGATTCTTCCTGAGAGGCACTGTTAATGCAAACAGCAACAGAAGAGTGTTTCTCTGGCTTCATTTCATCCAGGTACCTACTATGAGTGTTCACTAGAGTGAAATATCTGTTGCTATACATTTTCCCCTTAATGAAATCACTAGAATTTAAATAATTAACTGTGAATGAAAACTGTGGAATACTTTGATTGATGGATGATAATTCAGCAATATCCCTAAAAAGGTGCTTTATCTGCTGGTACACTTACCAAACAGATGACTCATTTGTGTCTTCCTGAAGTACAGGACAGATTCAACTTGCCCTTCAACTGCACTACAAGACACAGCACGGACGTAAAGTCAGTTGTAATGAATATAACCACCACGACTAGGGAACACACAAAACCCACCTCCCATAATGACTTGCCAATTCTATGCATTTGTCTATAAACAAGCCTGTTATGAGAAATATCTGCAAGCCTGAATGCCTGTTATCTCTATCAACCTATTTTGGAAATATCAAGAGGTAATTATGGAAAATAATTTCTTGATATTGTTTGTAAGCATGAAGAAAACCACACTGCTTACTCTTTCCCTCAATCTTCCTCAATCTGGGAATAGTCTGAAAAGAGTATTCAGCATTTCATGATGAAATGAAATATAAACTACATTTTAGCAATAATACTAAATTTAAAATACCTTCACTGCAGCCATTCTTTTTTCCTCCTGTAATACCATTACAGCAACCACAGTCAGTTAAGGAATCCTGTAAATTAGTGACAGAAAAAGTCAAAGTCTCCACTCTGTCTTATTTCTTCCTAATGTCAGAAACAAGAACTCACAGAGGAAAAATATCTTGATCTGACCAAAAAGTACATACACAAGAGTTTGAATTCAGGAGTCCTATCTCAAGTGACTTATCTCTAAGACAGCACAAGTGGTAAAGTTAGCAGTTGTGTGTTACTTACATACACATATGCATTTTTTAAAAAATATATAGATTCACCTATACTACAACAACATTCAACCTGAACACTTGTAATTCTCAGCATCTATGAGTTGTTTTTTATTGTTGTTTTTTGTTTGTTTGATTGATTCTATGCTCTGAATCTTTTGAGATACTCCTCTATGTCAAAGCGTCAAAACTGAGACTTTATTACGGTCAGGATTAGGCCTATTACATTATGGCACTGCCTATGGACACTGATAGAATGTTTACGCTTACTGAGTATTTTAATCTGTACAGCTTCTGTGGTGTTTACTGCTAACTAGTAACATGTTTATAAGGTTTCAATGGAAGCCAAAGGCACAGATTTCTGACCTCAAAGGCTGACTTGGCAGTTTGACTCGGGCATTTGCTAGAAAAAAAATCTGCAAATGTCACTGAAGGCCATTTTAGATGTATTGAGAGTTAAGTAAACATGATTATTAGGGCACAAATTGGATAGTTGCGTGTTTCTGTTTATGACAGAAAATGTTGTTTATTAGTTTTGGGAAGAAGAATATTATTCCCAGTAAGCATTATCAAAGTAAACAAAAGTTGAAGTGAATGCAACTCCAATTCTAAGCAATTTCTAAGCAAACTAATATCCAAGCCAACATGGCAACAATTTTCCCAAATATTTTATATACCACAGCAATTAATCAAGATGTACATGATAAAATGCAGCACTTTAGAGTACTTCTCATCAATATAATTTGCAAATACAATTTTATCCTGTAAGGAGTAATGAAAATTTGCTGAATTGGAAAGATGAAACTATGTCTAGAGCAAGCAGCTGTTGGAAAATAGAACTATATCCTTTTTTTATCCAATATTTTTGCCATTTCAATAACAGGTATTGAATATTTGAAAATAAAAAGAATCATTTTTAAGTGCAGCAATAAAAGAATGTTGCCGCTCAATTCAGGAATGCGGAAAATGCCTCCCCGCTTGCAGGTCAAAACAAAACCAAGCTGCTGCCATGAAGCTGTTGTCACTGGAGGCTTTTTGAGCTTTCTCTCTATTTTGTAAATATTATGCCACTCCTGAAAAGAAGTATGTTATCTGAGTATTCTTAAAACTTCTCCTCAACTAAAACAGTGGCAATCCATGATATTCTGCTTTGCTTTTGAGATCCAGTGTGCTACTCATGCTCTGATTTATTCATCCTTTTAATGAGAAATACACTGCTATTGAACCACCAAGCCTGGTTCTTCAATCAGATGAGCTCTGGTCTGCTTAATCCTGTTCCCAAACATCTGAGAAGGGACTGCAAATACAAGATCTCCTTACCCAATTCCTTTGATAGGAACCGATCTGGCAAGACTAGTTATGCATGCTCCCGGTATTAGGAACATAAATCCTTAACTTAGGACTACTGATGCGCTAGAAAAAAAAATAGCCAGAACAGCCTCTCCTTTAGTTGCACTTTTAAATTTTGTTAGTCAAAGGCTTTTCATGCTATAATCTAAGTAAGCATAGCTTTTCCTACAGACTATTATTTCTTTTGCTTCCTCTTCCATTTTTCATTATGGAAATATATTAACGACTACAATAGTATTGGAGTAAACAACCAATTACACTGCATTGACCTTACCAAAAGAAATAAAATTAACAAAATATACTGATCATTTGTAAATTTTCAGTATTAAAATAAACCAAAAAAGAATTTGCATTGATTTGTACTCAAATAAGCAGTTTTAACTGATCAAATTTCTTCGAAAATAATTTTAATGTAGAGCATTCCCTTCAACATATTGCTTTCCTATAGGCAAATATAGGCTCTCAGAATAATAGGTAATTCAGGACCAAGGAGTTCACAAACCAAAGATCAAGTAGCCATACCTTTCTGAGCACCTCATGGTCTGTAACTAGACATGAAGCTTTTTCTTAATATTTTCACTAACAAAGCAAGTACTGTCAAGAACCAACAATGTTTGTATGTAGATTAGGCTGAGCCAGATACTGGCTTGGAATAAGGAAGGCAGATGCACAGCATTAAGTTTAATGTGGAGACATGACAATTGGTGCATTGTGCTTGCTCGTGGGGCTGGCTGCAGGGAGCAGTAAGAACACAGAGGGCACCAGGAAGGAGGGAAAGCTGTAAAAGACAAGGCAAACGCACAAAAAGGTCCTGCCACAAGCCAAAAATTTCACCACCTTACAGTTTGTGAACATTCACAAGCTCTGAGCGGTACATTTTAACTTTACCGGAAGATACAGAGGTGGTTATTCCTTTGGTAAACTACTGTTTTATGTGATATCAAGGCCAAATCAAGAATCTCACTGAGGCAGTTTTCTGGCACTAGTTTCTGAGCTGTTCTGTGTAAATGTTGTTACTGTCCTACCCTGAGCACTTTCTCCCTTCAAGGTTTTTAGCTTTCTGTCCAACACCTGAGTTTCTCCACTCCTCCATCCAGTTGGGGATTCTGAGCAGCCTACAAACAAGATTCCAAGACAGTTGACCCTTCTCTCATCACGAGCTGTTCTGAGCTCTCTAGAAAGTGTCGAGCCCCCTCCTGGACACACAGCCACCCAAGCAACACAGCTCCCTCCAGACTTGTCAGTTTTTCCTCCACAGCAATCCCGTGGCAGCAATAAGGCACCAGCCATATCAGACAGATTAATAAGGCTGGCAGAACAGGACTTGCACTGCTTGTTCAGTCCTTAGCTCCTCTCCAACATACTTAGTTTGGGACTTTGCTCAAGTATGTAAACTAGGAACTAGGTTTTAAATGACTGATAAATTACTATCTGTGATCCCTGCGCTCCTGGCACTGCTATCTCTTCTGTTGCTCTGCCGGTTCTTAGGAAGAGGGAAATTCTTCACCCAAAGCAAGTATATCGAACGAAGTGGAAACCACTGCAACTGAATTCCAATCTCAGCATTTTTGTCACCAGAAAACATTTCTTAGTATGTGACAGTCACTGCATGAAAGAAAACAGAGTATGTGTATGCAAAAGAGACTGGAAGAGAAGCCTGAGGACAAGGAGTCAAGCTCAAAACTACATAAATGGAAAAGCTTTGCAGTATAAGGGCAATTGGAAAAAGCTTGGAAACCATCAGCCAATTATATCACTTCAATAAAAAGAAACTGGCATTTCTCAGGAGGGAACAAGGGGATAATAAAAGCAAGTAGCTGTATAAGTACGCAAGTTTATGATTAAACTTCACAAGCTATAGTATCGTGTCCAGCAATTCTCCGTGCCCAAGAGCCAGATTCTACTTTTGCAGATCTATCTATTTTTGAAAATTATCTGCAGATAGACTGTAGCATCAAATGCAGATGGCTGCATGTTTCTGCAATAAGGTAAGTTCCAGCAACAAGTTTATTAAACAAAGATGACACCCTGGCAAGAAGTGCAGGGACTCTGAAAGGAACCAAAATTCAAACATGCAACCTCCATTTAGCTACTTCTTTTGCATATACATTATACAAAAAGATGTCTATTATATCAACTATTCAGAAATTACCCTTGTTAAATGAATCTTCAAGTTATTTTTTAATACTAACAAAAAGAATGATAAACAAATTGGTAGTCAGTCCTTACTTCACTGTAGATTTCAGTCCAAAGCCACTCAATTTCTGACTTGCAATCCAATTGAACTTTTCAGCTGTGTCTGTTTTCACAGTTTGAATGAATTATCTGTTGTTTTCCCCAGCTACCAAGAGCGTATCTATGTTTACCCCTATCGTGGACTACTGACGTGCCCATAACACTTCAGAGTCCCTATTATCAAAGGAACTTTATACCTGCACATTTATATATCCAGACTCTACTGAACACGTTTTCCAAATAAAACCAATATTGGCAGAACAGGCCAATGTTCTCATCTTATGTTTTCAACTCAAGAAAACTAGCTATAGCTCTTCCAGAGGGCTCAGCTCAAATTTTTGCCAGGTAAGTCTCAATCATAGTTCAAACATGTCTCTTAAAAACTTCTGGTTGCACAATTTCCCCAATTATATGCTTCCTGTGGTGCAACATTTTCGCATTTAGGGACTTGATGAAACATGAGCAGCACCACTTTTCCTCAGCTACCACTGTACAACAGTTACAAGCGTTCTCCTGAAAATTTACATAATGGTTACTTACTCAGAACCAATACAATCCACACACACACAAAATTACACACTACTACATCTCTTTAGAATTAATACATTGAAAATCAATTGAGGTTGAGCCTATCATAACATTTTGTATGCAACAGCACAGATGACCCTTCATAGACCCTTCACCAGGGTGTATACAGCAACTGTCTGCTTACTGTATTTTGTTTGTATGTTTAAGTCCTCTTAAAGTTTTGCTTTTCTGTAGTAAACCCATACTAGAGACAAGATATCTCAGCATTTGAATGGTAATGCTACATAAGCACCATCTTCCCTCTTACCTACATTTTAACTCTTAACTTAAGCTTTTCACTAATACTTTTTCTTCCATATTTGTGAAAACTGAAAATGCAACATTTGAACTCAAACTTTTACTAAATGTCAAAAATGTGGTGTTCTAAAAAGAAACCTTCCAAAATAATGATGTTTTGTTTAATCATTTTTTATACAGAAAAAAGAACCTGATAAATAATACTGTGAAAGCATGTATAAAAGGGATATGCAGTCTTTTTTTCACCCCAAAGTCAAATTGGTTTGATGTATTTTCTGAAATCCATCAACATCTATGTCATGTCTTGGTGGGTAAGGAGATCCAGCTCCACGTTTTGGGGTTAAATATTAAATTGACCTGTGCACAAAAGGAAGAAGCATGGAAATCTTAGCTTATTAGTTAAAAATTCTTAGCATCAACCAGAAGGAATCTCTCTTTGGGAAATCATTCAAAATGCAAAGAAAACAGACCACTATTATTGATATTTTTAACCTGGCACTCAGCTTTGCCAGCAAACCAAATATGAGGAGGTGCTCAATTGTCATGGTTTTCAAGTTTCATCAGCTACTTCTTACACCCAAAATAAGCAGTCCTGGGAAATCAATTTTTCTCATTTTAAGGCCAAAGGTAGTGCCTAACTACCATACTCTTTCTACACAGCAAAAGACTTTTGCATTCTGTAAATCAGGTGCAAATTGGATAATTACCAGGTCAGGGATAAAACAACACTAAGGCAAATGTAGCTGCCTTATTTAAAGCCACATAAATGTGAAGTACACAGGATTAGTCTGTACAGACAAATACGCATGGAAGGCTTTTAAAAGAAATAATGTTGAGAATGTGTTATCAGCAGCTTTTCTGAGGAATCGAGCCTGCATTATCAAAAGAAGCCCGTTGCACCTCTGCAGGTGCTGCCCACTCAAAGCCACACTGAGAACCTCTTGGGAAAGACAGCTTAGGAAAAACAAATATTCTTTGAACTTTTAGGAGTAGCTGCTCTGAAAACGTCAGATAATGACTCATGATGAGTAGGAACAGGTCATTAATAAAATGGTCTGATTTATCAGGCTTCTAAGCACTGCTGTCACAGTGAACTAATTCCCTTGCTGATGGATGGATGGATGGAGCAATCTCTCTGTCTATACACAGATTCCGTTGCAACACACTCGATGATCATGGAGGTTCAAAGAACATTCTTTTCCAATGCCAAAATTTGGCTCCGTTTTGCTTCATCATGCATCATGATCATTAAGTACCAAATCCAGCCAGAGATTTCAGTTTGAAGGAAAAGAAAAAAAAAGTTTCAAAAATTCTAGTGTTTCATTTCCTTTTTTTTTGGTTTCCCTTTTCCTTTACAAAACGGTATTTTGTTACTAAATTTGCACGTTGAGGCCACAAGCTCTTTTTGCTGCCTGGCAGCACAGCGTTTCCTCCTGCCGTTTTGGGTTCAAGGGCGCATCATGAAGTGCTGGCACAGTGTTATGCATTGCCCCTTGTTAGAGGGAAGAAACAAACACACAGCCCAGACCCACATACACGTGCACACCCTGACCTTTGGGATAGGCTTATTCTGTAACCCTGCCTGCTTTTATTTTTGCTTCTCCATGATGCCATGCCATGCACTTTCAGCATGCACTTTCTTTCCAAATGCAGAGCATTACAAGCACTCAGGGCGAGTTCCTAATTTATATTTGTTTCTCAAAAGACAGGTTGGCCTCTCATTTCAACAAACACATTAGTTGGAAACTAATTGTGCAAACCACACCAAAACAAATAAGAAAAATAGATTTCCAGCTAGCTCCATTCAAGAACAGCCACATGTACCCAAGGGAGGGTGCCAAGGGAGGCACCAAGGATATGAAGTAACAGCTAGGCAGACAAGAGAGGGTGGCAGATTTTTGGAAGCCTTTTGGAGGCTTTGAAATTTCTGCAAGCTTACATCATATCTTGCACCACACATTGAAATGCACATGCTTAAACTAGTGACTGAACCTGTGCCCATTTCCCTGTGTTCCCTGCCCACCCCATTGCCTAGATTACTGCCAGTTCTTAAAGAACTGAAAAACACAGAAGCCAGTCCCTGTGCAAATTTTGCTGAAAGCACACACACTGCTGCAGTTTTAAAGGATGTGCACAAAATACATAAAATATTTTATAACTAATTTAAGGATGTTTGACTTTTCCTGTTAAAATACTGATTAGCTTTTGTGTAAGCAGGATGTACAGCTATTCCTCTCCACCTACTTAGGGTCAAAAAAACAGGCACTCTCACTGCCAAAAGAAAAAAATAACTAAAGAAATCAGTTCTCCCCTACCTTTAACCTTTCTTGTTGCAGCTATCCATTGTTATAGAGACAGGCTGCTAGAGATTTTAAAAAGCTTAAGGTTCACTATAGCCTTTGCCACTATTTAACAAAGGCATCAGTAAAAAGGAAATTTCTTAGCAAAGCTGCTACTGTTTTTGAATCATGCCATTTTTTGGTCTGAAATAGATGATTACAGTCACTGAAAGCAGAACAATCACAAAACCTGTTTAATAATTGTTAATTACATTTTTAATTATATCTGTTCTTAGGTTTTCATTGAAGTCACTGCTTAGATGCTAACATAACATTTGGTTGCCTGAATAGATGGTCTTTAACAGGAGGCAGATCAGCATAGAATCATATCAATGCTGAAGTTACTTGTGCTTGTTCTGATGATTGAAAAACATTTTTTTGAATAAACTCTGTGACAAGAACTGTCTTACAAAACTTGAATTAGGAAAGTGTGAATAAAAAGCTTCTTAAACCACAGCATCAGACCTGCCTGCTTTCAAATTAGAGAACAGAATCTCCATTTTGAGGCATAGCTGGATAGATTTCAGACCTCCAAGTTGATGCAGCTCAATTATAGCCGACACAGCAGGAATGGATAAATTATAATTATACCAGTTCAGTGAATATGCTGCAATTGAGCTGCTTCTAACTTTTTATCATATCAACTACACGAAATCAATTTTTCTAAGCAAAACTGTGTCACCTTTCTCATAAGAAGAATTATGCCTGAATTTTGTTGGCAATTCTCAAGAAGACAGTCATCCACTTGGAAGCACTCTTTTAGTTGTAAGGATACAAGATGCAACATCTTTAAGACTCATAGGAAGACTTTGGATTTAGTATATAACCTTAAACCACCTGACATAATTAGGAAATTGTGAATTATATTTTTTGATCCTTAATCTCCCACTGAGTGTCCTTGACACTTTTTGGGTAGATAGTTGATTCTACAGCTTTAACATCCTATTGCCTGTCTCATTTTCCATCTGTTCTATCTTAAAGCACTGGGATAAGAAACCACAAAATGATATGAAACATTGTTTCACTTTTTTGATTTTTTTTTGTTTGTTTTGGTCATACTACACAACACTCATCAACCTAAAAATCTTTACAGTGAAGCATAGGCCACAATAAGTAAGTGCAACTTTCAACTCAAAGTTTCTTCATATAACTTAACATCAGGGTCACTCTTTGCCCCAAATTAAACTTATTGATTATATTATTCAAACCCTTCAAACTTTCTATGTATTACTTTAAGCTTTAAAATAATTCTAGAAAAAAATCAAATTACAATAAACATGATTCCTGTTACATCATTGCTAGCATATTCCTGCTCAAAAGGGAACCACTTTGCTGGCTGAGATAGCTACCTTGCTACCAAACTGGTTTTCACGTAATTATTTTCCTAGCTTTGACTCAGGAGGCAGTTTCACAACCACTGAAAGCTGATTTAAGTGTCTGCAGTCACATATTCCTTTTCTCCACTCCTGTTCCCTTATGCTGGCACTAGGCTTGGGACCAAAACACTTGGCTGAGGTGAAGGCAAGATTTCCATTTCTGACATTAGCACAGACCTATATGTTTTGATTGCCGAAAGCCAGTGCATTCTGACTGCAAAATCAGTCTCTTGCACGTTGACTGTATCAGCTGTTGATAATGACACAACCTACGGCCCATAAACAATTGCAGTAGAGATTGCAAGTCCACCAATTTGGAAATCAGCGTTTGAAAGCATTTTCCTAAAAGCATCCCCCTGACACCACTGTACACTGGGGAAGCGCATGGCAGCCCTTACACTGGACAAGGCATTTCATCTTTAGTTGTCACCTTCATTTCCTCCTCTTTTCTGTACTACAAATCTTACTCACCTAGTCCTCGTTCCGAAATTAAATGCATATTTGGTATTACTTGTCTGACAACAAAGAAAAAGAGAGGGCCATACAAATGTATGACAGATTCTCACCTCCAAGAAAATTGACTTTCCTCAACAGCAGATCAGATGCAGCTCTTCCTACAGCAAATTGAAGTAGGCTGTTGTAGGGAACCGCTGCTGAACAGTGAGACTGACCATAACACTCACACAGAACAATGTCAAATGAAAACAGATCACATCTTGTTCATTTTGCTTCTACCTTTACAAAAACTTTGTTTTTTTGGGTTTTTTTTTTTGTTGCAGGTTACAGAATGCTGGTATCAGCTGCTTTCTAGTCCTAACAGCTGGAGGGTTTATTGTCAGTCATATTACTGCAAAGTCATGGCTGCGATTTTCATGCTCAGGGTATTGATGTTTTGTACAGTGCAAACTCTGCTAGATATCAGCAATTAATAATAGTGAATAAAAATAATGCATTATCTCTGCATGAGTCTTGAATAAGACACTGCTGCATACAGAAGTGGAGCTGTGGACTGCAGCTACTCAGGGAGAAGCTGAGAGAAGAAATTGCTGAAGGTTCTGAATTAGATTGAATTTTATTCCATGCCAAGCAGCAACACTGAGTAAAATTATGCAACAAAGAAAATACAGCTTTGCTTCTTGCTATCCTGAAGCAGAGCACAGCATTTCATCCAGATCATGTAAGACCCAGAAACCTTCATATGACATTAGGACATCTAGATTCTGCAAAAATTTCCTCTTAGACTTTTCATCTTAGACTACAACATCTATTTGCTCACTATCTACAAGGTTTTGTTCATCTAACTGAATAATTTTAACTAAATTACAACTTGGAGTTTGTGACAAGGATGCATTTAATCTCATAGAATGTTGGAGGTAGAAGAGACTACAAGTAATCTGGTCCCCAAAGCAGCCAATATCTCATGGCAAAGGAACTTCTAAGTTTGGGATATAACCTTTTATTAGCAATGAAATAATATGGCTACATCAAAGCCTTGGGTTTCAATGAAGGAGTAGGTGATCTGACTGAAGCTGGGACACACCCAGTCCAGATCCAACATAGGCAAAGACAAAGCAAAGGTAAAAGTTCAATGCTGCAGCTACTTTCCCTTGTTTTTCTTCCTTTTTTTTCCCATTCAGCAGAGCTGTGATTTCCAATATTTGCATTAAAATGGATATTGCTCGTCCCAGGAGAACATTCATAGTAAGTAGAATAAAACAATGTAATCTTCTAATACAGTATTTAAGTTCTTTCAGCTAAACTTTACCATATATTTTGTATATAACTGCACAGCTCAAAGCACCTCATCTGGCAGCACTACTTCAGCAAAAAATAACCTAGTTCTGGGTTTGTCACCTTAATTGGAGCATACAATCATAGCTCTGCACTGAGAACATGCTCTCTCCTGAATCTCAGAATCTATCTTCCTGACCATTTTAATGCTTCCTCTCTTCAAATGTGGAAAGCTGCCTAGCCCACAGAAGAATTAGTGACTAATTGGAAAGAAAAATCCAGATTCCTTTGTACCTAAATAGTCTATGTTGAAAGTTTGTTGAAAGACTGAAACGAGTCATGCTGGCAGTGTGGGAACTCACGCCTGAGCCACTCATCTTCCTTTTAACACCGCTGCTTTGTCTGGTTCTTGAAGATAAAGACTGTATTCTTCAAGCACCAAGAACTCAAATTGGAAGAATTTGCAACTTGGTTAACAGCTATTGCTCTCTTTTGCTAGTCACCACTGTTTCAATAATTCTTGTTTATAACCCCTGGATAAAGTTCCACATCGTATCTTTAATGAATCATTACACATAATAATTATCACTCTGTGTTTGAAAACAACAACCAAAATTGCACACATAGCAGTGAAGACTGGATGATGGGAAAGTTGCTCCACAGCAGCCTTTTGCTAGGGCAACCTTGTGTGGGGAAAGAAAAGCTCTGGGGCGAAACTCTGCTGATGCTGCCACCTCTTTTCTTCACCAATGGGCCTGGCTGCAAACAGGCTGAGCACAGAACCTCCCTGCAACCCTGTACTCTGTGAATAATGGTCTGTGTGTTCCTGTTCTCAGCACTCCCCCTCCCACACAGGCCATCATCACCCCATGCTGTTCTTCCTTCCCCCTGTCTCTCCACTTCCTCCACTCCTCTTCATCTGCACTCATCACACCACTTAGAATGACACAGTAACAGAAAGGAAAGGCCCTGTTGGCATGCTGGGTAGAGCATGGGTGGTTTTTGTTATAAAATCAGAAATATGTGCCATGTGGTTGCAAAGAGAACAGTATTTTGTATTTTGCAAGTTATTTTGTGAAAACAAGGAATTAAACAAATGACCTAGTTAAACTTGAAGACCATACTTCTCTCTAGACATGTTTTTGCAATTAAAAATCCCTTCGGAAACAGTCTTCTTGTTAAGGGTGCAAGTGAAATAAAAGTCAGTCTACTTCATATGCCACAATGTAAAAAGCCTTTAAGAGAGGTGGAAAAAAAAGGAGTCTGCACAATGCTAAAGTCAAGCTGCGAGCTGACCATCCTCCTAAGATCACTACTGTGCAGGTATTATGTCATCATTTCACAAGGTAAAAATATTGCTGAGATTTTTCTTCAGTTCTTTTTCTTTCCCTTCCTTGAATTTTTCAATTTCATTTTTTCAAGTATAATGATTTACAGCTATTGCAAACCAGGTGACAGCAGAATCAGCTGCACATTATATATTAACATAATGTAAGAAATGTTACAAATACTACCCATTGGCATATCCACTGATTACACCAAACCAAAGCCATTCAAAATAAAGAGGCCTAAACAGTATCAAAAAGAGATAGAAAGTATGCAAGAATTTCACCTCACTATGACATTTAGGTATTGTGACTAAGAAGGAAAATGAAGTATAACAGTCATTAAAACTTATTTTCAGTATTTTTTTTTTCTATTTTTTTCCCCTAAAACCTACGTAGAATTTGAAATACTCAACACAGTTGCATTTGATGCAACACTAGAACACCCCCAAACCAGTTCTCTTTCATATTCAGCTCTTTGGGATATAAACTGCAGCAATAAAGAGCAGCAACAGGAAGATCATTCAAGGGACAGACACATACATTGGACATTATTTGTCTAGCACTCAATTGCTCTAGGTGAAAATGTGCTTTCAACAGCCAACAAATTTAAGGAAAAGAATTAAAGAATACTCACAGCTTTGGTTTGGCAAGCACAGGTGGTGGCTCCTTAGTGGGTGAAAGCAAGCCAGCTGGAGAGGAGGTGGATTTATCACCATTTGGTTTGCTGTTAATCATTCCATTTACTCCATGAATGGGATGGATACCATTTGTTTTTTCCTCAGAGGCATCGTGCTGCAATTGAGGGGTTGTCACACCAGATCTCAGTTCAGTGTTGTTGGCCTGCTGGGTCTCTGTGTGTTTCTTAGAGGGAAGCTCAAGAGAGCTCATTTCAACTGCAGGAAGTGGTGGGAAATGGTGGAAATCATCCCTGCTGGCTTCTCTTGTTAACGATTCATGGCTAGAGCTTTCTGAGTTGGCTAAAACAAATCAGAAAGAAAGTCTCTCCAACATGTTGTACACAAAGTACAGGACACAGGTACACTGTACATTAAATTCAAGACTGCTTTGTTTCTATGCAGTAGCTAGAGCAAACAGATACTTGTTCTAGAGTTCTCATGGATAATTTATGCCAAATGAGACACCTGCCTGGTTATTCATTTCCTAATTTTTCTTGCGCCTCAAAAGCAATGGAAAGAACCCTACATACACCTGTAAGAGTGATCTAGAAACTCAGCTACTAATTGAGAGGGTTAAACACTATTGGGCAAGAACAGCTGAACCACCACCTCCCTCTTCCCAGAATCTCATGATCTTTTATGAACAAATCATTTACAAATGCTGAAAGATATGGCATGCTTGCAATGGCAGCTGGGTTAGTGCATGCAGCAATAACATACATGCAAACATATTACAAAACTAAACCTTCCATGTATTTTACTTTATAAAAAGCATATGCTACCTTTGGTAGCACAATTGCATCTGTTTTCATTTTGCCTCTGCTGCCATCTAGTCTCAGATTCCTTATCCATAAAAATATGCCAAGGCTTCTGGCAGACACATTTGAAAATGTATTTTGAATACATAGAAGAAAATCTAAGAAAGGAACAAATAAATGCATTCATTTTGCTTTCAGTGATATGAACCATCTGAGGCTCACAATTTGATTTTTATATATTGATATAAATATTGTCAGGTAGCTGTCTCTCATTTTACAAATGACACAAGTGAGACAGATGTGAGACTACCTA
>JAUBOD010000293.1:405383-425181 GCA_032353885.1 Nothura maculosa
CTAGCAATATGCAAGCTGCTTGAGGAATACCTTTTATTTGCTATTTTATATTTTCCACATGTTCTTTTTGGAAGAGACCTCTGCAATGCTCTAAAAGGAAACAACGTCAGTTCAGCTGTTAATGCTTGTGAGGGCACTTGGCCTCTCTCAATTAGGGATTTAGAGGGATCCATTGTAGATTCTTTTCACATTATTTGAAAACAGAATTACATTTTCCCACCCAACAATAACAATTTTTATATTCAGATCATATCAATTCTGACTGAGGGAAACATGTGAAGAGTTCAAGACTGAAAAGGAAATCCACCAGAGGAGTCACTGTCTTAGAGCAGCTTTCCTGCCCAGGCAGTAGATGCATATTGCCTCAGAAACCAGGTAAATCAATTATTTAAAGGTCTCTGAAAAAAACTCCCCCTCTCCCTCAGCACATACCTGAACAGACATTCAGTTGTGCACTGCTTGTCACTGTCCCATGGTCATTTGTTGCTGTGCATGTGAAAATTCCTGAATCTTCAGGAAATGTTTCTGCAATTACAAGGGTACATATCTCTTCTGCAAATAAACAGAAAAATAAATGGCATCATAACGTATGTGAACTACTATAAAGTCTTTGCAGTGCATGATAGTAGAATAGCCTAAAATTTTCCAGAGAAAATGAAATGTCAGGAAAATTGTAAAAGAACTTCCATAGGACATAGCTTTAATGAAAATCATTCTTTTATGTGAATCCTATAGATTTACACAACTCAAGTTTTCAAAATAGCCCTCCCAAGTCTGCACAATCCTTTTACACACACAGCAGCTCATGCCTATGCAGGACTAGTACAGACACATACAAATCAACTTATCAGTGTCCCCTTATCATTGATTCTTCCAAGTTCTTCTGGAATCTGTGTAAATAACATGAGCTTATGACTGTCTGTTAAAGGAAACTCAACAAAAAGAACCACACAGAAGGAAATAAAGCATATAAGAGCATATTGGTGTTGAACTCGCAGCTCAGTTTGTGACTCACATCATTCTTCCATAATATTCTGTCTTCAGAGCAACAGTGTGAATCCAAGTTCCACTCCAAGTAAAACCTTTAAGTATTTTATCGTTATGACCATTTCACTCTTTCATATAAACTGACGAGAATTAAAGACCTTGGATGCATAAGGTACAGCCTGGAGGCAGCCTGGGAAAATAACCTGTCTCTCCCCTCACAACAGTGAAAATGGTTAAATGGAAAACCTAGGACAAGACATCCTCCCCAGAAATTCCTCAGAGTGCTGAAGGCTCTGGGCCCGCTCCAAATGCAGGCATGCTACTTTTATATGCCATGATAGATGCTTCCTGCCTCACTTATAGCAGAGTCCCAGTCAGAAGGCTTGTATAAAAGCTGGGCTTTTCATATTTCAGGTTGTCTTTCATAAGGTTTTTTTTGTCCCAAATAAGTTTTATTCAATATAATGGGCATGAAATTATCTAAGCACATATTTTCCAGATTCTTCAAATAAGTTACTTTATCTTTCGTTATTGTTTTTCCTAAAACCTGTCAATATAGCTAATCTAAATAAACCCAGTATATACACAGCACACCTCGATAATCTGAATTCTGAACTAAAAGAGTTAGTCCAGGTCAAGGAAGCCAAAGGTTTCTTTAGTTATTTAAGAATTTCCTTTCATTACATTCATTTTGTAGCCTTAAAACCAAGCCATAGAAAATGGCTATAAAACATTTTTCACAGTTTTAGAGAATTGAGTTTAATTTAAAAAAGCATTTTTGACATTTACAAATATATTCTATATATTATAACTAAGTCAGAGGTAAATAGATAACAAAGACAAAATTGAAAAATGAGGCAAAATATTCTAGACTCAAATAACTTTTGCATGAAAACTACTCTACAGAAGAGCTACAGTAAGGATAGATTCCTTTCTTACAGTTTAAAAAAACATAACGTTTTCTAGCATTTATCTCTTTCCTTGACAATTTTCATCAAAAAATGGTGGATCAGTATTTCATTTAGTTAAAAAAATTAACAAATTTTTCACTTTTAAGTGACAATGCATCCAAAGGCTTTCTGTGCTGGAGACAGGCTAAAAATGAATGACGAATAAAGATTTGGCACCGAGTTGTTTTTCAGACAGCACACCACGCTTTTTCTGGCAACACAGAACAGTGACTCTGTGTAGCCGCGAGAGGCATGTCTGGTAGTACTGCAGCACGCTGGATCTTATCTGACCCAGATGAAGATTAATGACTCATGAAAGGTCTTATCAGGAAAGTAATGGGTAACACGCTAGTTTCTGGACTACTGCGATCAGTTTTTTTCAGAGTCTTGGTGTGTCACAAGCACACAAGCTTTAAGCTGTGCTGTTGAATACATATGTATCCTCCCTCTGGGGATGCAATTTGATACACAGAGCCCAACAGCTGCCAAGGAAAGAGCAGCAGAGTTCTGAAAGCCGGGTATTTCAGGACTGCAAATGGAAACCATTCCCGTCATGCTGAGAACTATTGTCTGAGGGAGGGCAAAGGTACCAGCAAATACAGCAGGCAGCACAAGTCCTATTCTACAAACAGCACAACTGATTTTTATATATTGTTTTTCCAAGTTTTATATACTCGCTTATATAATTATTTTTCTTGCTGTTGCTGTGCTAAGAAAAATCTGATGATTTGAAGTAAATAGTCTGTTCTACTTCCCAGCAATCATCAGCTGACAGATAATTTCATCACAAAAATGTGTTCCAGAAAGCAGCTCTGAAAAGCTCAAAGCCTTAAAACATATTTAACACTTGACTAAATGAATACAAAAGCATTCTGTTCACTGAAACATGTAAAATGCTTAGGCATGCAAGCACTTGACTATTTTTCAGTTATTTAACAGGAAAGATTACATTTTACAGGGTAATTCTTTCTCTTTATAGCTCATGAATCCATTAGGAAGAAACAATCTTTTCTGAGGCAAACTCCAGAAAACTGGCAGTTTTTAAATTTCACCACTGAGTATGTGTTTATCTCCAGAATGTTTCTACATAGCACTGCCTAAAGGTAAAATATTTGTAAACTCTGCAGTTTTAATCTCCAAATGTGATCATTATCTTTTTCCACTGTCACATATACTGCGCTGGGAAACATATAATGTTTATTATTATTTTAATGAAATGCATAATTCTCTTGTAGGCTATTAGCCATCAGTATGCATCAAGGACATTAGTAGGCCTGTAAGATTTGCAGCTTCTTTAAACAAATTGCAACTGTTTTACTCTGTCCAGATAGTAGTTTCAGTTGTCAAGCAGTTCTAGGAATCAATTTTGTAACCAGCTGAGTAAACCAAGTGTAGTTAATTCCTCATAGATTATTTTGTTTGGACCCTAGATGCTCAAAGTGACTGAAATCTAGCCACTTCGGGCCACAACAGGAATACTGTCATAGTAGCACAGACTTTAGCTCCTAAATGTCTGCTATTGAGAAAAAAAGCAAGCCAACGTTGGAACCAAGAAGTTTATTACTAAAGCTTATATTAAAGCAGTTAAAATGCTCAAGATGTTTAAATCAACTAAGTTGAAGTGTATACAGCTAACTACACAATTGTGATGAGTAATGCATCCCAGTAGCTTTGTTTAAGAGAAGGCTGACAGGTGATCTTATCAATGTGTATAAATACCTTAACGGAGATGTCACGAGTAGGGGGCCAGACTCTTTTCAGAGTCTAACCAGCTATAGGACTAGAGGCAATGGGCACAAGCTGAAGCACAGAAGTTCCACCTAAATTTGAGGAACAACTTCTTGACTGCGAGGGTCAGAGCAGTGGAACAGGTTGCTCAGACTGGTTGCAAAGTCTCCTTCTCTGAAGATATTCAACATCCACCTGGACCTCTGTGCCCGTTACACTCCTGTGCAACGTGTGCTAGATGGCCTTGCTTGTGCATGGGGAGTGGACTAATGGTCTCCAAAGGTCCCCTCCAACCTTAATCATTGTGTGATGTTGTGGTTTATATATTAACAATGATTTCAAAGTCAGATGCTCCAAAAAAAGAACAGAGGTTTGCTTTGAATTTAGAAGCATCAACAGACAAAGACAATCTGAACAATCAAACTTAAAATGGGAGTCATTGACAGGACCAAAATTTGGACAATTGCCTGCGAAAGCAGAATACAATTGAAAATCTAAGCAATGGCACAGACGTTGATCAGAACTCCTTTGATGAAAGATAATTTATTTAAGGCTTTTCTCTTTGTTTGGAATCCTGAGTCATCCAGAATTCACAGAGTCTTCAAGCTTTCCCTCCTTCCACAGTAGTGAAAGCAGTAGCCAGACTCTTACTCATAATTCTTCTGTTTGCACAAGAGCTGAACTAGCCTAGGGATCCAACATGCATGCTGATCTACTGAAGTTTCTGTGTTTTGAAGCTATCAGCTTGAAGTATCAGCTCTCAGAAAGCTGATATTTTGATGAGGAGGGAAGAGGAGCATTTCTATGACATTTGTCATGTATTTTCAGTTTCAAATATTATGCAGAAATATGTGGGAATTTCCAAGGAGTCAGTGGAGATGGAAACTTGGGTCAGAGTGGCCAGAGAGGGAACCAAGAAAGCACAATCCAAGAGAAGCGATGACTATCTTGAAATGTTTTTGATCAACATAAACAGTATTGTGCTTAGAAAAAAAAAATATTTAGCAATTCCCTGGCAATGCAAGAAAAATTACTTCATATAGTTTTCCTCTTACATGCCATCAGACAATTGTTTTAATGTAATTCAATACAGTTTGTGGCTGCCTCCAGACAGCTGAGTAATGGTCCAAGTATCAACAGCTGGCAAATCTCTCCATGGGATTTTTCATTCTCAGGCAGCCTGTTCTTTGAAGGATTCAATCAGTATGAAGTCAAAATGTCAAAGAAAGAAGTACAGAGCAGGTAATTTGACAAACTGTGATGTTGGCCTTAAGTAATCTGACTAGCTATTAATTCACAAAGCAGTCTGGAGAGATTTGTGATGCTAGCTGATTTCTGTCTAGACAGAAAGAGGAGTGTAAAACACATTAGGGCAAACAGAATATCCCCTCCCTGCACCCCCCCAAAAACAAAAGTAGAAATAAAATCCTTTTGCTTCATAATTTCTTACTTGTGTGAGCTCTTTTTTTCTATTTTTTTTAAATCACTGCCTTTGCAAAGGACAGTCAGTATTCCTGAACACTGTAAAGCATTTACTGGCAGTGGAATCTTCAGTTGAGAAACAGCAATTAAAGCCCTTTTATCACACTCCTTAAAATTTATGCAAAATTCCATAGGAGATGTACACTTGGGAAAAATTTTAGAAATTACATCCATCTCAAAATTCTGAATACTTCTGTAGTGCAGGAAGGTTAGTTTCCTTCCTGGATCTCTGCACATTCTCATCATCTGCACTGAGTAGCAGTTGCTTGTTTGCTGATGAGCAATTTCCTCTGCAGGTTTTGTTTTGTCTGGCTTCTTAAAAATCTGCGTTGCCTCATAAACCAGTGCTGTACCTACCGCCTTTCTGTAATCCACCCATCTGCTTACTGTAAAAAAACTCTACAACCCTTAGTGACATCCTAAGCAACGGGGCTACTTATTTCTGTTATTTCCATTATTACTACCAATAAACAAAACCCAGCTCGTAATTTATGTCAAAAGGAAGTATGTATGTTTTGCCAACACTTTACTAATTTATATATCCTTTGTATTCATGTTATTGGTTTTAGTGATAAGGCGCACTGTACATTATTGAACAAACTATCATAACAGAAAATGAAAGGGCTTGACAATGATACACATACAAATCTTACGGGGATAGTACTTAGTGAATTCAGAGAGAACTAAACCCCAAACTGAAACTTTTTCACTGGTTTTAGATATCAGGAAGGAGAGTATTAATGTACCAGAATTATAACCATGAAAAAAGGCAGAAAAAAAAAGGCACGAAAAAAACCCCCAAATTTTAGCTGGATAAAGAACATCTTTTTACTTCCTGAAATCCAGGAATTCTACCTTGTGGATACAGTATAAAAACTCAGAGAACCCATTTTTCTTGGGACAGCTCTTGAGCACATCTGTCAAACTAAACTGGGAAGAAAGGCATTTAGTGGTTGGGTGTTACGAAACTATTATGAGTACTATTTGGGTGATGGATTTTTGTAGGATTTTTTTTTTCTCATTAGCTTGCAAAATGCTCGTATTCTGCGAATTAACTCTGCTTCAAAGCTTAGGCTGCAAGGCTCTCTTTGCGGGTCTGAATGGAATTTACTGTTTAACTAATAAAGGAATTGATGTAAAGCACAGTGTAAAAGTATGGAGACTGTGATAAAGAAACATTGTCTTCAAGGGAGTTTCATATTACCAATGCTCAGCAGAAACATTGTTCTATTTATGGCTTCAATGCAAACACAAAGAGCTAGTGAATCAAAAGATTATTTTTTCATATGATTCTTACCAGGTTCAGTTGCAGATCGTGGCTCTGCATATCACATCATGAGAAGGAGAAAAAAAAAGAAAAAAGAAAAAAGAAAAGAAGGTGTCAGAGGTTGCATTAGTAAGCAATTGCATATTAGGTGAACGTGAAGCACTGTAGACAAGTACAGAATCTGCAGACACATTAAAAAATATGGAAGACTAAAATTGTGCCTTGGTAGCAGTAGTTCTATCATTATTCTTAACCATTTTAACCACTGAAATGTAAGGAAGAGAGGAGTCAGCCAAAACTCAATCCTGACAGACTAACTTTATGATTTTCCCGCACATCATCCCAAATCAAAAGTAGCTGCTTTGGATTATTGTCTTACTTTTTTGGAGAATTCGGAAGTCTGGAGAATCTTGGATTTGTGTACCCTGGCGAAACCACTTGACATGAATGGGAGGGGCTCCTCTGACCCTGCATTCCAACACCACGACTTGTCCCTCAGATGCTGTACAGTTTTGTAGCTCCTGAAACACACCATAACCATCCTAATTCAAATGAACCAGAAGCACCTGATATTCATTAAAATACTCTTTCTTTCCTTTCTATTGTGTCCTTGTATTTTTGCAATAGTCATTTTCTATAAGCAGTATTTTTACTCTTGATTACATTAAACATATCAGCTATATATGATTAAGACCAAATAAAGGTACTATTTTCAAATACATTTTAAGTATGACTACAGATTGAAAAGCTGTTCAAGTACTCAATTCCTCACTAGTTATAGTGAGGATAGTTATGATTTGATCTTTGAGCCTTCATTCCTCTTCCCTACAATGAAATTAAAATGCAGAGTATGCAGCTGACTGTTTTGATCGAGTCACTTTTGAGAGAGTGGCTTTGCTGCCTTCATGTCATCCTCTAGAATGCAGAGTTGCCTTCCTCATTAGTAACCACCAAGGCAAAATTATAGCATGGAAACACAATTAGGATATATTAGCTCATGCATTGATACCTTCTGAGACAGAATTATGGCTGTAATATTCTTGTGTACATCTGAAGGAAAACATGTATCTTGGATGAAGAACCACAATGATAGAGGAGGAAGCAGAATACTTAATTAACAGAGTAGATAAGAGACAGATACTATTTTTGTCTTTGTTATCCATCTGAAGACTACAAAGCAGAGAGGCTTTTATACTGCACTAGCTGTCTCAATGCCTGTCCAGTTTATTACTGAGATTTTAGGCCTTGATCCAGCAAAGCACTTAAAGTTAGGTCTAAAGATCAGGGTTATCCCTACTTACTATTCACAGACCTGTATTTAATCAAATATATACTTTTTATTGTTTTTTTTAATATGGAAAACTAACAATCTTTCAGTTCCTTCCTGAAGTCTGTATAGAAGAAAATCTGCCTGAAAGTTTGCTACTTTGTTGTTCATTTCTTCTATAATTAATGCTATTTTGATTTGCAAGATTCCAACTGGCTTAATTCAGTTAAGATTAGATTTCAGACACAAAGGATATGAGGACTGGGAGGCAAGAGTGGAGGTTTGAATGCTTTTTCAACAAGTTTTGCAGCAAAGGCTGGATTCCTCTTACTATAAAATTGCCGGCCTCCCTACCTTGCAGCAACCCCTCTCCCTAACACCCTGCACCTCTGCTATTCACATTGTTCTGATGCCTTCGCTGCCATGGCAGAAGGGCAGGACTGAAGGCACGGAATGGGATCTCTCCTGTCATGAGAAAGGGATGTGCTGGAGCCACGTTGCAAAGCTCTGGAGAACACAGCTTACTTTTCTTACCATCTTC
The DNA here is from genome assembly GCA_032353885.1 of Nothura maculosa. Taxonomy (NCBI): domain Eukaryota; kingdom Metazoa; phylum Chordata; class Aves; order Tinamiformes; family Tinamidae; genus Nothura; species Nothura maculosa. Next base: position 413,606 of record JAUBOD010000293.1, read on the forward strand.
TTTAGATAAAAACGTTTGTTGCTCCATATCAGCTTTTAGTCAAATTGTTATTATGAAATAATAAGCATAAATGCTTTATTTTCTTCTTCGGTGTACGATAAATAACAATTAATTAATAGACCCTGCTATAGAAATCTTCACGTGCACAAATCAGAATTTTGCTGAAAGCTGTACCTTAGACAACAGAGAGATAGGCTTTTTTTTTGCTCTTACTTTGGTTTGCCTAATTTCCAAATGTTAAGGTTAGGTTGGGGTGTATATGCAGATAAATATTAACTTTAATTAGTTAAGAAATATTGAATAAAAATTTCCTTTCCAGCAATTCTATACCTTACGTTTTAAAAGATATTCCAATAAGAAATACCTGAATTGCATTTTTAACTAACACACCTGGATGGATTTGTTCTAAAGCTAAGTAAGAAAAATCCCATATCCATTTTTTCTTCTTTAATTTAAGGAGATTAATTTGTAGAACGAAATACTTGATCGAAATACAATGATGCTTGACTGGTGCCTACCTTGTTTTATATTGCAAAGTTTTCTCAATGGATGACAGTAATGGAAACGAGATAACATATGGTAAATATTCATGCAAGTTTTTTAAATATTTGGAGAGAGTAGAAGGCATGAGTGATTTTACTGTTGCAATGCAAACCATTTTCTTAGTAAACCAGCTGTGCTTAAACTGAAAAGAACCTTCTAATTCATACTGTAAAAGGTTTAATATGATCAAAGATTCCTGCATTAGAATGTATCATTTTGATATTTCCTTTTGGACTGCAAAAGTATGACATAAAAATCACGGTTGAAACAGACCTTAGTAAAAACAGGTGCAGAATAGATAGGCTTGGATCCATCTAGACGGTGGAGATGTGAAGTAGGGCTTTGAACCTGGAAAGCAATGCAACAGTTCTATGAAAATAAACTACAACCATTTTATTGGTTGGATTAATAAAATGATCTACACGTATCTATGCAATGCTATAAATTTGAAAATGTACAGTCTTATCATGGCATTCTCATTATAGCACACTGGTTGAATGACATCATCATTTCACTTCTGTTGCATTTCTGAAACTGAAATGGAAGTTTTAAAGGTTTTTACACTCCCCTTGAAAACTTTGTACCCAGCTGTTGTTACCTTCGAGTATTTTGTATTTGAATCTTGTGAATATTGTTCAAGTTCTTTGCACTTTTGCATCTTCTGTTACTAAATCTCTTATGCTGATGTAATGATAAATAAAAGTTTATCAAAGTTAACCAAAAGAAGGGGAAAAAACATAACCCCTTACAGTCTAACAGAGTTTTGTTTATTTTATTTATATTTTATGAATTATTTACAAACTCTGTGTAAGTCATCCACAAAGCCTGTAAAACTTGCTATAATCTCAATAACATTGATTTTCTACATTTAACTCCAAGTCAGTAAAATTTAAATTATCTAAAAGGCCTAGCGATGACAGCAATCTGATTCAAATAACAAAAAAAAGATAAAAGCTTTTGTTGCTAAAAACATGTCATTAATATTGTTGGGATTCTTACTATATTCTTTTGGAACTGTAATGATTCATCATCAAGTTATATCCTATGCTATTCTCAGTACCAACAGAAGTGGCAGTTGCTCACATGCTGCAGTGATCAACACTGTGTTAAATCCTTACATACATTTACATTCATGTTCCCTTCATTTTTTTTACTGCAACTCTTTAAGATAATAAATAAGTTCAATATCACACTTTCATAAAATAAGAGGCTTAAAAGAAAACCTGTAATTTTGAAATAAAATTTTAAATACTCCAATTAATTATATAAAATGGTATCTGGATACCTGCTGATTAGGCACAGAGATAGGCTGAATAACAGCAGTGGTGACTCCTGACTTTGGTGTTGAAGATCCTATTGTTAACGAAACAGAAGTGGTTTTCTTTTGGGCCCTAGAAAAACAACAACAAAAATACTTTTCAATACCTGAAATGAGATGTGTTGGTTTGTAACCAATATGCCCTGGCTTGAAACCACTGACTTTTCAATAACTTATTGAAACTGGTGTTGATCATGTTCTCATGTTTGCTTGACCATCTTAGACCATTTTTAATATAAGGTAAATATTATCAGATGAAAATATCAGCATTGTAGGAAGCTTGAATATAGTGTGGTCTTTGGATAATTTACATTTTAATACTGTAATAAAAAGTACTGTTTTAAGACACAAATTGAAACGTATTTTGTTTCTTTAATTCTAGGCGCCTTTTTTTTTTTTTTTTTTTTTTAAATATGTCTGGGTGGTTAAAAACGAGGATTGGATTAAATAAAATTAATTCCTAAACATGAGAAGTCTGTATCAACAAAAAAGTTGACAGAGTAGGGCCAGATCTCCTAAACAGGATAAGCACGTTAATAAAATTCACAGTCATAATACAACACATTTGTATCACATTACTGAAGAGGAAAAGCCAAGGACAAGACACATACATATTTTGTCCAGATGCTTATTCAGATCTAAAATTACCAAAGATTTTCTGGGGTCCCTTATTAAGAACATTTGCATAGCACATTTATATAGTACTGGTTGTACTCGGCACACTTACTGTGGCATAGCTCCAGATTTTGATTTGAAAATTAAACTCTCACTCTCTGAATCTGTGGAACTGGCACCTGCAAAAGAAAGTCTGTTGAGTATTCCTGTGCTTTTACTGATTCCTTCTATGTTTAAATTTAAAAGAAAACTAAAAGCTTTGCTGCTTTTGCTTTTCACTTGAGCTGACTTGCATGAGGCCCCATTAATAAAAGAACAAGCACACAGAGCTGAGAATTCTCTGTAATAAACTACTGCAGCTTTTCTTCCTCGATGAAGCTCTTTTTAGACCATTACAGACACCATAATCGTGCAGATTTAATCATAAACTGTTGCCTCTACGTTCTTAGCTGCCTTTGGGCATACTGAAGGAAATACTACCACCACTGTACTGGAAATCTGTAATTTTTTGACTTAAATGTTAAAGGTTTAAAAAATCAATTTTAATATAGGGGAGGTTCAAGAACTAATTGAAGGTAACTCACAGCATAGCAGAAAAATTTAGGAAAATAGTGAGTGTTAAGATGCATACGAGAATTTTGCCAGAGGCTGTTTAAAGTGGGAATCATTAAGCATTTATGCTATACAATATATCTTGCTTTCTGAACTATTAGATAGTGATATTAATTTCAGCACTGGTTTTATCTTATACAGTGGCCCTGTATGTGTTTGGGTGTAATTGAAATGCCTAAAGCACTGCTGGGTGAGTGTGATTTTGAAGCTGTGTTTTTTTTTTTTCCCCCCTTTTCATGAGCATGGTGAAATAAATAACATTATCATAAACCTGCACAAAAAGACAAATAACTTTACCCTCCCTTCAGCTAAGCAGACATACAGCATATTCACAGATAACTTCATCCTTAGTTAAGAGCAACTAAGCATAACAAATCATCTGCAGACTAAGCTCGTTACCCACTATCTTCACAGCTTAGACTATTTATATTGAATTATACATAATATTTACACAGTGGGGTTTCCTAGCACTGAAATTTTGATATCAAGTGTTTTGGAAATATTCTGAACTCACTTGAAGGGAAAAAAATGTATTTATTCCTATTGTCCTAATGGGAATAGCTATAGTACTATATTGAAAATTGTTACTGGCACAACCAGTCAGTTCTTCGATTACCGATCCTAGGTGACCATAGCATCTTTTTTACCTACCTTCAATGAATATTTCAGCAGAGGTGCTGTCTGAACCAATGGAATTTGAAGCCAGACAAGTATAGCGCCCAGTATCGTCTTCAAAGGCTTCTGCTATAATTAGTGAATGAAGTCCTCCACTTCCAGAATGGATCTGGATGTCAGGGGAATTCTGCAATTCTTTTCCTTCACAGAACCATCTGTAGCCCACACATATTTAAAAAGAGACAAACACACACAAAAGTAAAAACATAATGGGTTGATTCAGGTCCACCACACTGAATACACTGCATTTTGCTGCAAAAATCTCAATTGCTACTGATTCAGTACAGAGTGCTTTTATGTGCCTTACAGAATTTGCAAAGAAACAATGTATTTGGATAAACTTTATTAAAAAGGTAGCAAGAATTTCTTTCTGAATATTAAGCAAATTGTATATACTGATATTTTAAATTAATTCTAAATTAATTTAAACTTAATTTTAAATTCCCTATCCTTCTTGGTGCAGTTAATGTTTTCTACATGTTTATCTACTCACTTGTTTTATCTACAAACTCATGTCTATTTAACCTGCTGCTTCCTTCCTCTGACTGTACATGGACTCTCAGAATGATTTTTGAAATACCATTTTTCACTTTTTTTTCTATTTGTCTCCTATCAGCCAGTCTTATATAAGCTATACCATGATTTTTCCTTATTTCACACAGCCCAACAAGTATAGTCAATAGGATTTTATTTTATTTTACTTTTTCCCTCCAGCCACTATGCAATTCTGTGAGTCTGGTGGCTCTGAGCCACAAAACAGGGAAGAACCTTCCTTCTACCCTCAAACTTCTGTTGTCTCCTGACAATCAATTCTGCAAGATCTTTTCCAGCCTGCTATTCCCATTCCAATTGCCTCAGCTCTCTCTGACCTCTACTATTCTCCCTTGCCATTGCTTTCGCCATGACCCTCAGCTAGACTCTTTCACTGACCTCAGCTCTCTTTCTGCCCTCCTTTCTTTTCAATTCTACTCTGCCAGCACCACAAAATGTGAACCTTTCTGTAATGAGCATAAAGGCAAAATGCTTAATATCCAACAGTAAGCTTTGGAAGTCCACTTTCATTTAGAGTTGCATGCAGTTTTTAGTTCCCTAATGTAGTAAGGAATTTTATAAAATAAATAGCATCTCTGAGACTTGATCTCAAACTACAAGGCACTAAAAATATTTTTAAGGACTTAAAAACTTTAAGGACTTAAAAACACCAAAACATCTGATGATATTATTTATTATTATTTAGTCTGTACATGCTTCTGAGAGAAATTTTGCTGTTGCAGCTCTTTTGCTCTTCTTCCAATCTCGAGAAGAAAACAAGCACGGGGGTTACAGACCCGTCCCCTTCCCAAAACAGAGCAGGGCGCCGCGCAGGGTGCCCTGGAGCACCCAAGAGCCACCAGTGCGGGTGCTCTCCACAGCCACTGCTCCTGCCTTTCTTTGAAACCAAGAACATACAACTAGCACATAGAAAAAAGTTATAGCAATTTATTTTCCTGATAATATATGATTGCAGAACCTTGAAAAATTGTGTTTATGGCAGAGTGCAGAGTGAGAAATACAACAGATTTACACGAGACGTTTTTCTGCATAATACTCATAACTATAGACAAGTCCTCTGTGCTTTTGAAGAACAGAGCTGCTATTCCTGAAAGCTGCAAAATGTTGATAGTGGCACCAGAACCATATACAGTTCTCTTCTGTAATTAAAAAAGTTTCTTTTCTGTCATCTGTTGTGCCCAGAAAATGCACACAGAAAGTATCATTTTTTAAAGGAACTAATAAACTTCCCTTTGTTTACTCAGGAGACCCCTCTGGCCTACTTTTACAACCACAGGGCTTGCAGACAAATTTATTCTTGTCAGCTTAGCTGCCAAAATTAACATTTCTGTTCCTCCTCTTGGCCTCCCCTCTCCTCGTCACAACTGCTCCTGTCTCCTGGTGTAAGGATCTCTGCTGCTGTTTCTGCTGATCAGACCCTCAGCCCCAACCTCTGTGCAGTCCTTCAAAAATCCTATTTTAAACAATATCTGTGAGAATTAGAGATTCATCTTCTACACAGTCACATAGAAGAGCCCATAGCAGGGGCAATAGCCTCCTGCAAGGGAAAGTCTCTCCTCCATACCTAATTACTTTCTGAGCTAGATCCCATCTTAGTTTCATGAGTGTTGTACTGGTTTCTACTGTCTCCCAAATTCCATATTCACCAAGTAGTTGAGAATTTACGATAAGCATGTAATTACAAAGCAGAAAGTTTTGTGAGATAATGTTTAATAAAGAAGCTGCTTTCTTTGGAGTGCACGCTTTACCCTGTTGCTTCATTCAAGCAAGCACCCGGCTCGCCTCGGGTGACATCGGTGGGAACTCTCCCTCAGTGCTTGCTGGGGTGGAGAATCACTCATGTTTGGTAAATCACTGATTCACCACTGAAAACAAGTCCTGACCTGCAACATCAGACACTGTCTGCCTGGGCAAAAAACACATTAGCAAGCAATTCAATACAAAATTATCTTGGCCATCGTTAGTGATATCTGATGAACGGGAAGCAGGCCTCAGGTCTGACTGCATTGCTTACTGCAGAAAGGAAAATTCACCAGCCATGCCAGGAGACAGGAAGGTTTGTTGAAATGAAGAATAAAACAAAGAACAGCTATATTCTCTTTTGCTTTCCAATTGCATTTCTGTTTTATTCTTGTTCAGCTACTCATTGCCAGAAGCAATTTATGTGAATTTTGTTTGGAGATTAAATAAAGATTGAATGAGAAAATATCCAACAGAAATACTTCTTTTGCAATTAAACTTGCTAGTTTTCCAGTTTGGTTCACCAGAGTTTAAGAAAGAAAAAACACCATCTGACAGCTAATAAAACTGACTGAAGTAGTTGCTGTCTGAAAAAAAGACCAACTGGCAGTTTTCATCTGTTATATAGTTGGGGCTACAGTAAGGAATAAAACAATAATCAGTAGACTGTAGTATCTAGAGGCCTCATCAGCCGTACTGCCATACATGCGTAATACTCACGGAAAGAGGAATTTCTGCTCCTAAGCACTGAAAAAGATTGAAAGATCAATCTTTGAAGAATTCTCTTTCTGGCAAAATCACCAAAGCAAACAACAAATCACTATCATAGGAGACGGGCCCATACAAACACAAAGGAGTCATGGCTAGACAGAGAAAAAACAGCTGCAAAGAAAATCTTACAGGAAAATTTCAAGTTGATGCCAACTAGGACAGCATTAACTCATGTGCAGTTTATTCCAGCCTACTGATCCTCCTGGGATAAGCAGATTACTCTGCAGGTGTGAGAAGGCAATAATGCTGCTGCTTCTGCAGAGCCCCAAACCAAAACAAAACCAAGAGAATTGAACAGTAAGAAACACAAACAAAAAAAGAAAGAGAAAAAAAAAAACAGCAAATGTTTAAAAAAACAGAGAATTCTCACACATAAATCAATAGTATGAGAGAAAAAAAAGGTGTCTGCTTCACAGGTTCCGACCACTTAATAGAGAGAGGAAAGAAAAAAAAAAAGTAATATCTACTCTTTTCACTGCCTCTTTGCTTTAAGTTCTTAATATGAGTATGAAGTGCATAGATAGAAACAGAACAGGAAGAGAGAGCATAAAGGACCTTCTAGCTGTGTGTCCACAGCAGTTCACAGAATGTAAACCAAGAACCCCAGCAGAACCCTGCAGGCCATGGTAATGTTTATGCAAATTTGGAGAGAAGCAACCCTTGAATGAACAGAGAAAATGTTGTAATGACAGAAGAAGGCAGGGAAAAAGATTTAAGGAATATAAATTTTATGCAAGTGGAATTAATGTTATTAGTTATTAAAGATCTTACCAACTTTTGCATTACATAGCATTTCTCAAAGCTTTGCTCCTTCTGTGTCCTGCCTGTATTTCCACCCCAGCATCCCAGTCTTTTCCCTTTCTACAACAAAGTTCAGTTTTCACCTGCACTGTAGCTTTCCTCACTGTAGGTTAAACATAGCAATTAAGTATTGAATGTAGATCCTGAAACACAATCACTGGATACTAGAAAGCTAATATTCAAGCAAGCACGTTTTGGCACCAGCGAGAGCAACAGCGGTTAAGATACCAGTGAGAGTAACGGCTTTATGTGCTCCCAAGCCTCATTTCGTTTTGCTTTTGATACGTTACTGTATGACGGCAAAACTTGATGAGTCAACTAGAAAGGATGGCAGGGATGCCAGGTGAGAAGCAGTTTGCATATACTGACATTAAGTAGCAATTTATAATTGGCCTTTCTTCCTCCCTCTCCTTTTCCTCACATCTCAACAAACTCCCATGCATGGAAACACACGAGCATGTCTGGGATTTTAATGACTGTGAACAAAATATAAACAGACTTGAACAGTACACTGACTGAGTGAACACCAGGGCCTTAAGAAAAACAGTTCAAGGTTCCCTCTAATGCATAAGCCTGCTGGAACCTGTGTTTTCTGAAGGTCACTGAGGAATAGCGAGGCTTTCCTTTCGGCACACTCTTAAAAGTTAATTTAAAATGGCAGCTGAAGTGAAACTTTAAGACATAGCCTAAGGGAAGTATTATAATAGGGAATTCAGACCACTACAAATAGTGAAGAGAGATAAGTTGTAAATTAAAAAGTAATTTTATCCTTGGTGGTGTTAAGTATGTCTAGCAAGAGAAGTTAAAATGAAATACTTTAACATTCTTGTACTGGAAGAGTCAGTATTTCCATCCTAATACTGTATAACTTCCACTTTGTAATTTCCCCACACAAGTTATATAGTCCAGCACTTTGCAACTGTAAAACATTACTATTTAAGAAATGCTTTTGGTTTGGTTTCCAAAAGAAATTATTTTCACCACATAAAATTAGACTACACTCATTAAATATTTTTAGATGCTTACCTTACTTGTGCATAGCTCAATTTTTGTACAAATAATGCAGTATTTTGGTTTTATATAAAGTTTTCTTACTTACAGAAGAAAATCATAAGAGGTACCAATAACAATGCACATACTTCAAATGGTTATATTTTGAAAATATGGATGCTGAAAATCTAATGCTTCCCCTGAAACTCCAATTGAACAGGTTCAAAAATGCTGAACACACTAACACACTGAAAACCACAGAAGCCACTTACTAAAGAGAGGATAATATTACAAATGAGTCTGCTGCTTATCCATATAAGAAACTTGACCGATTTTTCAGGTGCTGCAAAGTGATCTCCAAGCACATACTGACTTCAGTAGGGGCTTCACATAGAGCAGAGTAAATTGCAGGATTAGGTACTCAGACATCAAAACCATCTTCCCAGAAGAATACAGAAGATCAGTGGAACAGCAAAATAGCTGTATTCTAATGAAATAGCTCAAGACACTAGCCTGCCATTCTGCTCCCCCTAAAGTCAGGCTGTGCATCAGCCATTTTGCAAGGACTCAAGGAGGAGAGGGGAAAAGAAGCTACGAATGAGACCAGGTGAGCCCTGGCCTCCAAAGTTCCCATATGAAAAAGGGGCAGTGGCACCTATTGCTCTGTGTAGGCTCTAGTAGCTCTGCGGATTTTCTGCTGCTCATTCCTGTCAAGAAGAAAATGCCTTCCCTCCATTCTTGTCTCAGTTTTCTCTGGTTCTTTCTGTTGGCGCTTCTTGTGGGACAAGGCTCTGCTTAACTTGCTCAATTTGGCTGCAGTTGTCTAGTCTACTGATGCTGACAGCACAGAAGATAGTTAGTGAGGAGATTGTACATGTGGGGAAGTCCCCAGTGAAGCTCGCTGAGCTTCTGACGGATACTCAAGTGAGATATTGAGAGGCAGGGATCTGGCCTGTAGCTGGGATTGTTCTCTCTGAACAAAAATGTTCCACATACAGCTAGGGACAAAAGAAAAGCATTATCAAATAAACAATTTAAAACTAATTGGTTTGTCTTAAAATCAGAGGTTTTGCTTAAAAGACCTTAAAATGTTTCAGATTGTATCTCATCTCTATCTTTGCAATTCTCGGCCTTACTTTGCAGTTTTGAAATACAGAACCTTATGCTGGAGGTATTCTCAATTATCTGCCTTATAGACATGTTCACACAAGGTAATGTAAAACAGGTGCAAGAATTGACTACACTGAGAACACACATAGTTTAAAAAGTCTAACTTGACATGTATTGTCTTTTAAAGAACACACTTTATTCACATTTTAGCTTTGGAGAATTTAAAGCTTTGCTTTGTTTGCCAGTTATTGCTTGTTCAACATTCCCTCACTTTCAGTAGAGCACAAGGCTACCAAGTTCAACTGCTCTTCATTATTTTGATGCACAAGCAGAGTTTATGCCACAAGTGCTTCCCTCTAGAGTTACTGAACTCTATGAAATTTATTCTTGTTACAAATTCACCACTGATGCACCTGTATCATAGCACTTTAGTCTTTTCTGCTTTACCTCAACTTTTTGAATGTTATTTTTAATGAAGTTTCTTAGTCAAAATAGCTGTACACATCGTAACACAAACTAGAAGTATGAAAATACTTGGGACTATGACTACATTGCTCCATAAGTCTCTATTGAACCAAAGACTCGCAACAAGTTCATCCTAAAATATTATTCCTTTATATTTCTCCTCCTCATTTTTTTATCCCTTTTCTAGTTATTCAGATAGGTCATTTTCTTTCTGAAATTCTTCAAGGTATGGTCCTAGTGTGGGAGAAGCATAACAATAATTCAAATAGATAAGTTTTTAACACTTTGCATAATTTGACCCTGTAACATATGATTGAGAAGAATCAGTCAGTAATGTCAAACCCTTCTTCAGTAAACATTCATTAGGATAAACTGCATGCTTCTGTGTTAACCCTGCATTCCTACAAAGTTCTAGAAGAGATGCATGATTTCATGGAATAATGAAGTGAAAAAGAAAACTGGAAAAAAAAAGGTAAAATTGTAATGTGAAGAACAAGAATTATTAACATTCCATGTTAATAATTAAAAAGTTAATACTTTTGTTTTTCTTTACAAAGTCCAGGAACGATATACTATAGAGAAATGAAAATAGAGTATTAGTGATTGATAAACATCTCTCTTACAGAAAGCTGTGCAAGACATGAAGGGAAAATTCACTACTAGACATTTCTTACAGCAGTAACTTTCTAGCTGCATATGTTGATTCTTTTTATAATTTTTATTACTGGAAAAACGCTAATTTCAAAGTTTAATATAAAAACATTTTAAGCTTAAAAAAATGACAAATACCTAGCAACTTTCTTGTTAGGGAATCTGCTTTCAAGTATTGGAGGTACATGTGTAACTAACCCTACCCTGTGATCTTCCTACCCGATCACATTATGGGTTGGGGCAAATGATACTTTGTAGTTCAGGTATACAAGTGCATCCAGTGGTATCCAAAGGTGATACCACATTCCAGACAATCTAGTTTCATTATGTATAACAGAAAGCATCTGTGCTGATTTATTTACTTAGTAACAATAAGAAAGAGAACATCTTTAATTGATCAAGAAAACAGAAAATATTACAGAAAGTGTCTGGACAGCAACTTTTTTATACAGACAACCAAGGAATGCTGAATAACTCATCTTGCATTTCTGAACACGAAATCATATCATAGTTCATGTTTGATATTGTCTCCATTTGTGTCCACCACTAAACCACAAGTTTTAACTGAATGGCTTGTGAAGACAAATATATTGAGCATTTGTGGATATAAAGCATAGACTTGACAGTAGAGTTTGAGAAACATAACATAGAACTTACTCTTCTGTGTTTGGACTCAAACCAGGGGTATAAATATGTCATTTTCAGAAACAGCAATTTCACTGACAAATAGTCT